>PVKV010019038.1:0-14208 GCA_004027835.1 Alouatta palliata
GGTCTGTTGGGGGGAAAAAGGGGAGGGACAGCAGGGGGTGGGGAGTTGGGGAGGGATAGCATGGGGAGAAATACCAGATATAGGTGATGGGGAGGAAGGCAGCAAATCACACTGCCATGTGTGTTCCTATGTAACAATCTTGCATGTTCTTCACATGTACCCTCAAACCTAAAATGCAATAAAAAGTATATATAAAAAATAAATAAATAAAAAAATAAAACATCGATATATTCGATTTCTTTACTTTCTAAATCCACTATTTTTTCCTTTTTTCTAAGTTTTATAAAATCATTTTAATTCACTGCCACATCTGACTTGATTTTCTTCAATGTTAGCTCTGCCTGTTTCTAGAACACATTTCCGTTTGTCTATTGCAGTACTATTACATTATTTTCTTGTCTTGTTATTTATGCATGTAAGACAGTTTCTATTCTATCTCTTATCTGTCGTCTTATCTTTCATTTCCTCTTTCTTTATAGCTCATGGTTTCCAGAATTTTATGGGATGCACAAAGTAGATTTTATACATTTACTTCTGCTTCATTTAAAAGAAAAAATTATCTAAAAAAGTTCCTCTGCTCTTAAGTATTATGTTTTTCTTATTCTTCTATGGAAGAAGAACTTTCTTGCTGCCCTCTTACTATTTACCTTTGAATGACAATTTGACTCTCCTAACCTCTTATTTGCCTCGGAGCAGAAGTGTGGATGCTCTCCCAATTTCCATTTTATCTTCTTGGTCAGAAGCCTTTGTCCAAACCTTGCACAAGAGTGCAGATGGAAGCACTATATAGTAAGATTCAACAGCCAGAGGAATTGTGAGACAGTGTTTGTGTGAACCATGGGAAGTCCATGCCACCGTCTCTAAGCAGATGCGTAGCAGAACCACCGTGCTTTGCTGTGTCCAGCTTTCTGTTCCATTCTCCATGCGATTTACCTTGTGTGGTTGTCCAGGCATTTCTGCTGGTGCTGCCTTCCATGTCAGCGAAAATAGTCACTGGTATTCAGCTAGAATCCTGTTTTACTGCTGTGCTGTATCATCTCTGCTGTGCCTATTTGCATAAACCTCCGACATCCCAATGCAGCCACATCTAAATGTATAAGCCTTTTTA
This sequence comes from Alouatta palliata, assembly GCA_004027835.1. Taxonomy (NCBI): domain Eukaryota; kingdom Metazoa; phylum Chordata; class Mammalia; order Primates; family Atelidae; genus Alouatta; species Alouatta palliata. The sequence goes on from PVKV010019038.1 coordinate 1,109, forward strand.
AAGAAAAAGAGATTCTAGGCCGGGCGCAGTGGCTCAAGCCTGTAATCCCAGCACTTTGGGAGGCCAAGGTGTGCGGATCACCTGAGATGAGGAGTTCAAGGCCAGCCTGACCAACATGGAGAAACCCCATCTCTACTAAAAATACAAAATTAGCCAGGTGCAGTGGCGCATGCCTGTAATCCCAGCTACTTGGGAGTCTGAGGCTTGAACCCGGGAGGCAGAGGTTGCCGTGAGCCGAGATTGTGCCATTGCACCCCAGCCTGGGCAACAAGAGCGAAACTCCGTCTCAACAAAAAGAAAAAGAGATTCTAAGGAAAATGCTTCCATCTGTTTCATGGTCCACTATGTTTAGCAGGTGTTAGTTAGGTTCTACCAGGTACTTCACTCTTGTCTGGAACATTCTACTGCTTGTTATAGAGGAGAGCAGTATATCAACCCATGATGACGCGTTTCAGTCCTATCCCGTCTATACTGTCATTAGTTCATTCAGAGTACCTGACAGGGAAATGACAATACTCTCTAGTTTCCAGCATTGATGTAGATTGTTTTTTTAAAAAAAAATTGTACTGCATTTTATTTTTTGGTCATTTCAACATTATTTCAACAAGCTTCTTAAGTGGAACTGTGAGGGCCGCTAAGAGAAGAAAGTTTAATCCATGTGGTCAAGTTGCTATAGAACCTCTGCGTACAGAGAGGCAAATATATACTGTTTGTATTGCAAAAATCTGGAATTTCTTGACAACAATCTAAGAATTTTTCTATTAACAGAATTCATGCCCGTGAAATCTACACTTACATTCACACGCATACCCTTGTTAAGATAAGAAAAGTGGTACCATCTTAACAGGGTATTCAGAAACCTTCAAAATAAATCTCACAAAGGGGCATGGCAAGTCGCATCACCTGGCATTAGAGTTTACCTTCTAATCATGACGAACAAGCCTGGGAGTTGGGCTGTATTCAGAGGGCTCATGGGAAGGTATTTGAGGATACTGCAGCCTTTTGCACAAAATTAGAAAATGGCTAAGATTACCAGATGGGAGTCAATACTGGCTCTGCTCTGTCAGTCAGTAAAGATACCAACAGTGAGGCTTTTTGCCACTGTGTGGCGGCCACCACGCACTTCTCAAGATTATGATGATTACACAGATGGCATCCACAGAAGCTACATGCTGAATGTGCTGCATATATCCTTTGGAGAGAAATCTTCCACCAACTCTGAAAGGGGCATTAGAAGCCTCTCATAAGGAACTAGACTTTGCCACAAGAAACTGGAAGCATTTATACCACAAAAACAATCTAACTATAGGAATGGGTCAAGAGAGACTCTAAGATACTCTCCATGGGTTCCATCTGAAAACCACTCACTTTAAAAATTCTTTTGGCTCTAAGGAAATATTTCTAACTGTTTGAGTACATACCCCAAAAGAGATTCTTAAGACAATTACAGACTCTTTGAAGGAAGCATGAATGCTTTTGCCTATATCAAGCAAAGAAAAAAAAAAGATGACATATTCAAGACTTTGAAAATTTAGCATCTCTTCCCAAAAGTGCCTAATCCACACCCAGGAAGTAATTTTCTCACCTGGCAGAAGCTGGCCTGGCCATTTTGGACCAGCATAACAGCTGTCCAAAATGCTGAATTGCTGGAGCCCAACAGTTCTCTGGCCTCATCCTCTGTAAAAGACTTCAGAATTGTGAAGGGAATAAGCTAAATGATATATGGCAATCTTATAAATACATCCATAACTCAAAATGTATCCAAGGCTGAATATCTCAAACGGCCTAGCTCCCATTCGTCAGTTGCCTTAGCACCTCAGGTGTAATACAGCCTTACAATTCTTTCAGCACCATCTATTATTTTACTTACCATTGATGTGAAATTACCTTTGCAGAATTCAACATTCTAGTTTACTGTCAAGTGGAATGCGTTTGCTGGATGTAGCATTAAACGTGATGTCTACTGTAAACATTCTCATAATTTGTTGCATTCATCAAGTTGGACAAATGGTGAATATGTGGAGAACTTGACTGATTCTACTATTTGGGTGCTCAAAAAATCAAGATAATCCAGGCTCAAAGGCTTCACTGAACTAGGGCAGAGGAGTAATTCCCTTATATCCTGCTAGGAAACTGGCTGCCAGAGAGACATACTACTCCTAAGGTACTCCTCAATATAAGGCTCCTCCTTTGACAAGAGTGCAAATAAAAGGCTTCTCCCTGTTACATTTTCCATGAGTTGCTGCTGATGTCTTGACAATTCTCTGCTTACCCTTCTGGAAAGTAAAGGAGGTGGACCACATTCTCCTTTCCTTTCTCAACAGGCTGCCTTTCTTGTGTTAATAGACACCTTTAATATTCTTCAGAACATTATCTCATTTAATTCTCACAGCAATTCAGTGAAGTAGATTATCTTATTAACGCCATTTCGTAGGTACAGAGATTGAGCTATGTAGAGATTAAATAAATTGTCCAAGATTACGTAGCTCCTAGGATTTAAACTAAAGCCGTAGGGCCAGAGGTCACATTCTTAATTCCTTTGCTCTGCTGCCATTTGATGCAGGTGTCCTTCCACGCGAGAAACCCTTGAGGCACAAAGCGGTAGATACTAAGAGCCAGTGACGAACATGGACTTCCATTTCTCACTTACCTCTGGCATGAGGTGTGTGTTCATACATCGCTTCTCTCAGTCGCATCAATCCGCCCCTCCTAAGACCTGGTCCTCGCTTTCTTCTAAGTCTTCCCTGGTATCACTGCCAGGCGTGAGTCAAGACCTCTTCTTCAGATACCTAGGTCAATGTAAAGACAACTTTTCCTGTCTGGCTACAAACCTTTTTGACTTGAGATCATATGTTAGTGACCTGCTTCATGTGTGTAATTGGAAATCTTCCTGGCTCAGCCAAATATTTTTCTTAACTCTAAAACCCCACCTGTTATTCAGTCTCCTTAAACTGAATTCCAATATAATCCACTCTTCCTGAAAGGTCTCTCTCTCTTTTCCACCCTCGACCCTCCTGCCTTCACTGTCACCACCTAATCTTGTTTATTTTCTATTTTTTCTCTCCTTTCTCCTAATCCTTTTCAAATTGCTGTCTTCTTGGTCCCTTAACCCAGGCTCAACTCCTCCTGGCTCCTTTAAGACTCCTTCCCACTTCTTTCTGTAAACACACAGGTTTACTGAAAAGTGCTCTTTCCTTTCTAACTGTCTTAGCAACTTCGTGACACCTGCCCAGGTAGAGCATTCCATTGTCTCCACTCTCGCCCCAGCAGGGGCGATCACATCTCTCTTTCAGGGCTTCCTGTCACTTCATAAATATCCCTGAAATATCTCTGTGCATGTTAAAAGGCAGCTGTCATCTGGCTCTGTTAAAGTCCGTCAGCAAACATCCTTAGAAATATTAGAATCATTTCTATTTGATAATATCAACTTCACTTTTCCAGGACTTTTCATCCATACTCACAGTTTAGATATGGATGCTACTCTATTTGTTCATTTGTTCCTGAGCAAGTCTATGGAGCAATTATCTCATAAAATTGAACTTTTATACAAATATTCTAGTGTTACAATGTATCATACACAACATATTTTGTAGCCGAGGCTTGATGGAAAATAGGGCAAATAAACATGTCCTGGTTTTCGGACGTTTGCTTATCTGTTGTTAACAGTATGTGCCCTAATCATAGTTACAGACACAGAGGACAGGGCACATTCCCAGCAGCAGGAAATAGATAGGAGAAAGTCCAGGCAGATGGCAAGTCTGCATCAGGGGAGAGTCAGCAGTGAGCAACAGGTGTGCTGGCAGAGAAGACAAATACAGCATCAGGAGCCAGGCTGGCAGAAGACAGAGTCAATATCAGGGAAATCTGACAACAGGTACAGGAAGCCAACCACGGCACTAAAGTTCAGGTCTACAAAATAACTCAGGTGGCAAAACAGGATCACAGAAGTGGAGGATATAGGATTCTAGGCAGCAGCACTACGGATTTTTTCTAAGTATTTGAATTGGGATTCAAGATAGAGTTTTACTCACAACACAGGTGATAGCTAGGGTAGAAAGTCAATAAGACTGACCAGAGCCTGAGCCGCTGACTCATGGCCTTCCACTCTGATTCTGCCAGCCTGGAACCAGGATTGGTCCTGGTAGAATTAGAAAAAAATTAAATTTCCAGGCTGGGCGCAGGGACTCATGCCTCTAATCCAACCACTTTGGGAGGATCGCTTGAGCTCAGGAGTTCAAGACCAGCCTGGGCAACATGGCCAAACCTCGCCTCTATTTCAAAAAGAAAAAAAAATACAAAAATTAACCAAGCATGGTGGCACACACCTATGGTACCAGCTACTGAGGAGGCTGAGATGGGAAAGATCACTTGAGCCCAAGAACTCAAGTCTGCCGTGAGCCATGATCACTGCACTCTAGCCTGGATGACAGACTGAGACCATATCTCAAAAAAAAAAAAATTCCAGATGAGAGCCAAGTAGCCCTACTCTCTATTTCAAGGCAAAGAAGCCCATCAGGTGGTTGCTGGGTGAACCAGAGGTGGTCAAAAGGTAATGAAGGGGCCAGGTGTGGTGGCTCACGCCTGTAATCCCAGCACTTTGGGAGGCCGAGGTGAGCAGATATGTGAGGTCAGCAGTTTGAGACCAGACTGGCAAACATGGCAAAACCCTGTCTCTACTAAAAATACAAAAAATGAGCCAGGCATGGTGGCAGGCGCTTGTAATCCAAGATATTCAGGAGGCTGAGGCAGGAGAATCGTTTGAATCCAGGAGGCTGAGGTCACAGTGAGCCAAGATGGCACAACTGTAAGACAACCTGGGTGACAAGAGCAAAACTCTGTCTCAAAAAAAAAAAGAAAAAGGAAAACAGTGATGAAGGGTGTAGGATCAGCAGCTTGGGCAACTTCTGGGACTATTAGGCTGTCTCCTGGTCCTTTGTAAGAGTTTGTGTGACACAGATTCCAGCCTCCCCATGGAGACCTGCCTGCCCACAGGCTGTGTCCCAGGTGCAGCTGCTCCACAAACCCTTAAAGTCCAAGGCATCATAACTTCTTTATAAGCCCCAGGAAGAAGCAGACTAAAACTAAAAAGCTGAGAGCATTCTGGTGGCTGAAATTTGCCCTGAGAGGATCATCTCACATGCATTTGACAGAAAAGGCAACCTAAGGTTATGGAATATTTTAGATGGGCAGGCCAGAGAGAGCATGACTTCCAGAATGCCTCCCTTTGGTCAGTGTGGGCACATAATCAATACTTGTAGATTAATTGATCTTGCCATTATCTTTAGGTTTCCAGAGAAGTAGAAACTTGGTTGCAACCATGTCCTTGGCCACTGTCTTTGATCCAGTAGCCAAAATATGAGTAATCCTAACCTCACTATATTCTTTGGTAATATTCAAGAATTGGGTAATACTGTAAAGGAATAATTCCCTGAAAGCAGGGAGACCTGCTGTAGAAATTTCCTGACTATAATGTTTACGACTCAAAACACAAAATATCTACTCTCTGGGAAGTTGTCCAGATTTTCAATGCTGGCAAGTTTCTGAGTTACCCAGAAAAACACTTTTGTTTAAATACAAAGAATGGTGTATATAGGTGTGTACCGTCTATTTGAATGTGAGTTGTTTCAGATTTAAATGCATTTTTAATGACTATTGTTCGTACGTTTCTCAATGAAATCACTTTTGCTGAATAAATCCTGTCCCAATTAAGCGTGGCAGAAATTTGTACTTTTTGCTGTCATGAGCAGTTTGGAGGCCCTCGTTTCACAGCCACAAAGCAAATACTGATTCCACTCTGCCGTTCAAGCATACGCAGGGTGACCAATAAATGCCTGAAATGCTTCTACTTTGACTGTCCAAGTAGGAGGTAGAAAGAAGTAATCCATTTCATTTAGAGTTGTGAGTATCATTTTGGCATCAAAATGACAAATGATCCTTCTCCATGTGTGAAGCATGCTGGAGTTAGTGGGCTATGTACCAGGGCTATAAAAACTTGGAAATGTCAACGGCATTTCCAAGCATCTGCTCTCTAGCCCCACATTTCTGGGCAACTGCAAAAATTCTTCAGGATGATGCATTTAAGCCCCAGTTCTCCAGCAGAATCTGTCAGGAGAAATTTTAAATTTACATCAAAGAAATTAGGTGAATCATCCTACTCTCCCCTGTTACTGCTCCATGGGGGTCTCTGGGATGAAATGAAATTGTGGTTACATTTCCAAATGGGTTATAAACCCAATACAACTCTCCTTGGAGACTCACAACTTATACATCCCTATTTCCTGATACAGTATTGCATCTCTAAAGCTACTCTATACACACTCCATATAGCAGTGAGCCTCAGGGAAAAAGCAAAAATAGGGAAGAGAATTCTGATGATGGATGGTTGATAACTTAGTGGACCTTATTAAACACAAACACACACTCACATGTGCACATACACACTCACGTACACACGATCTTCAGCCCCGCATCAGTGATCACTCTTTCCTAGATAACTCTGTCCCATTATGTGCTGATATAATGGCATGCTAGCAAATAGCTAAATAACAGTTCTCCACCCCTGACAGGGAATTTACACCCTGTGAAGCCTCCTTCATTTTTGTGATGACTGAGCTTTAAATGGGGCTTCCCCTTCAAAGCTTTCAAAGAGTTTTTTTTTTTTTTTTTTTTTTTTTTGCAGCAACAGCCTGAATGTAACTTGACTTTTTAACCAGGTTTTCCACCAGATACTTATGCTAGCCAGAGGATTTCCAGGTGGAGACAGAATCATCTTATTTTAGTAAGACCTACTCTTGCCTCGTCCCAGAAACAGTGGTGAGAACCCCAAAATGGCAAACTCTGGCCGACTTTATCATGCTCTAATTCAGCTTCCAGGGAATTACTAGGATATGCATAGCCTTGCTCTAGGTATTTTTAGAAAACAGGCAATAACCAAGAAATAAACACATTGACTAAGTGCACACGTCACTGAGATGATTGCTAATTTAGAAATACACTTCTAGCAACTCATTTTCTCCTCCTGTTTCCAGGCATAGTACCAGCAAGAAATTAATTGCCTAGGAGAAGGGGGGAAAATGTAAGTAAAACAAAATCAGATAAACTTCTCTTAAAAATAATAGCACATATGGATTTTTAAGAGCATTTTAATGTTGCCCAGTTAACAGAGCAGTCAGGCTCCGCTTCAGCAGTGTGAGACCGAAGCAATCCACCAAACACCCATGTCCCCGTCTGTGACGGTGGCTCCGCTCTGGCAGTGTCTGTGATATATGCACACTTCTACTCATCATGGAGTTTTTGATTCATGTTCAGTTCATCTTTCTTCTTTCTCACTAATAGACCAAAATATTTCTCATTAAGGAATAAATGACCAGATAGAGATACAAGTGGCTTTTGAGAAGTCCATTTATAATGCAGCACTTCCAGCAAGAAATCCTTGATTCAAAAAAAGAAGAAAAACTAAAATTGATGTATTTAGCCTTTTACAATTCTCTCCCACTTCTCCTCTTGGAGGGGGTTTTTTAGGTGGTAAAGTGGACAGGAAAAAGAAGGACAGAAAGCAAAGTGGTGTTTACTGAGAACTTACAGTGTGCCAGGCCCCACACTGAGCACTGAATTGTGTATTATCTCATTTAATTCCCCAGCACTGTTTCATAGTCAGCACCATTATCCCCATTTTACTCATGAGTAAACTGAGTTTTACTGATGTAATCCAAGGTCATGCAGCCAGCAGGTGATAAGAGCCAGTTTCAAACCATGATACATCTGACCATAAAATCCATGCTGTCAACACCCCCACGGTATTGAGTGTCCACAGACTAAACACAGAAAACGTGTAATCCTGTCATTAGAAATGTATGCTGTAGACAAACTCCTATAAAAATATACAGTGTGTTTCCTGATTAGCTGAATCATGGATGCAAAGCATTCACACAGTTATTTTAAAGGATAATAATGAACCCACGAGAGCACTAGAGCCCCAAAGAGACAGGAGGTCATCAAGGTGAGTGTCAGAAGACTTTAACTCGAAAGATTAATGTTGACATTACATAAAGTGCCTTGGAAACTAGTGCTGGTCTTCACCTCATCCCATAGGAGGACTCAGTACCAAGTTTCAGTCAGCAAATGCAGCAGCAACAGTTGTTGGTATGAAGGCCACACACAGGGGCCAAGGTGGGGAACACAGGTTGGAGCAGGTACAGTGACCAGCCCAGCCTGGAGAAGAGTGTAACTGACAGGTGTACTGAAATGACACCAGACTGAGAATCAGGAGCTGTTAATTCATTCTCACTCTTATTTGTGTTAAGATTCTATATGGGTCACTTAACCTCACTGTGTTTCATTTCCTCATCTCTTAAATAAGAATTTTATATTAACTATCCCCAAGGCTTCCTATAGATCATATTATGCTTTTAAGTCCATGTTCAACAATGGGGAAGTAGGAGAGAGTACCAAGTGGGAGCGAGACTATACTGAGGTTCAGGATTGCATTCCAATGAAAAGCATGGACAAAATGTCAAAGTCCCACTGTTGCAGGCCAAAGTCAAGGCAAAGAGTAAGCAAATCCCAGCAAAAGATAGCACAACACTGCAAGATGCCATCAGTAAAAAAAAATCTATGGGACAGTCCACTAAGTTTTAATCTCTGGCTTTCTTCCTCAAGAAATTGAAAACTAATTCTGAATAGGGGCTAACCTAAGGAGGGCAAGTGAAAGGAAGGAGCATACCTGGTTAGAATGAGAAGCCTTCTGAAGGAAACGTTTCTAACAAACTCCTTCATAGTGACATACTACTTTTATTGTTTCTAAATACTGTTTTGACAAGCATTTCCTAGCGCTTAGCACTGGTATCAGTTCTGTTAGCAAATCCCATATTCTTAAAGGAGCAGAAGGAAAGAAATCAATAAACCACAGAGATATTTTAATAACATCCTTCTAAGAAAGGAATTTGGATTCTTAGGTTTTTTTCCCTGAGGGAGATTGGTTTAATTGACTCACAGTAATAACGGCGTGATTCATGAAGAATTTTTTTTTAATTTGCACTATATTTTAAATCGGTTTTACTAATAGCTATCACCCCAGCTTGCCCAGCTTTAAATAATATAACCAAGCCAAGTGATTTTTTTTAAGTGATTTTATTTATTTTATGATGGTGAGGAAGACAGGTAGGTAATGTGGGGGTTTCTTCAAATCAGTAAGTAGAGTAATGCTAACTACCTTCAATATCAAGTGGGATAGTGCTTTTACTCATGGGAAGAAATTGTGTGTGTGTGTGTGTGTGTGTGTGTGTGTGTGTGTGTGTCTGGGTGTGTATGGGCCCATATTTATATGTGTATAATATATATAGTATATATCACATACATCTGTGTATATATCAGCCCAAACACTTTGATGTTTAACCTAAGAGTGAAACAGGGAATTCTGAGTTCATGGGTACAGTTCATAAATAAATATGCACAAGAATGAACTCTATAGCATTGATTTTAATAAAGAGTTACTCTTGGCTGGGCATGGTGGCTCATGCCTGTAATCCCAGCACTTTGAGAGGCCTAGGCAGGTGGATCACGAGGTCAAGAGATCAAGACCATGCTGGCTAACATGGTGAAACCTCGTCTCTACCAAAAATACAGAAATTCTCTGCGTGCAATGGTGCGTGCCTGTAGTCCCAGCTATCTGGGAGGCTGAGGCACAAGAATCACTTAAACCCAGGAGGCAGAGGTTGCAGTGAGCCGAGATCTCACTACTGCACTTCAACCTGGACACAGAGCCAGACTCCATCTAAAAAAAAACAAAGATACTCTTAACAACTGAAATATTAATTAAATATAGATTAGTTAAACTATTATTCCGTTTTATAGCAAATACTATACAGCTGTTAAAAAAGTAAAACTGAATTTACATGTAGGGACATAAAAAGACAATCAAAATCTATCAATAAGTGATGACTGGCCGGTCGTGGCGGCTCACTCCTGTAATCCCAGCACTGTGGGAGGCTGAGGCCAGCGGATCACCTGCGGTCAGGAATTTGAGACTGTCCAGCCTGATCAACATGGTGAAACCCCATCTCTACTAAAAAAATTTACACAAATTAGCCAGCTGTGGTGCCAGCATCCCTTGGAGGGATGCTGAGGCAGGAGAATCGCTTGAACCTGGAATGTGGAGGTTTCAGTGAGCCAAGTTATGCCATTGCACTCCAGCCTGGGCAAAAGGAGTGAAACTCCATCTTAAAAATAATAAAATAATAAAATAAAATAAAAAGTGACAACGTATCACAGCGCCGTTCTATGTCTGTGTTCCTGTATCAGCATACGTTTAGAAGAAAGCTAGAAGCCCATGCATCCTACTGTTCTTAGTGGTTCTCCCTGGGGATGGGACTTTCATTTTCTATATATTTTCTGTTATCTGCAAATTGGTTGCAAGTTTATATTACCATTAGAATAATTTAAAGATTTAAAGGGAAAACAATATGCAAATAAGCTGCCCATAGACATGTACATTCCTCTCTCTCAATGTCTTTTTTTTTTTTGAGACGGAGTCTCACTCTGTCGCCCAGGCTGGAATGTAATGGCATGATCTTGGCTCACTGCAACCTCTGCCTGCCAGGTTTAAGCAATTCACCTGCCTCAGCCTCCCAAGCAGCTGGGATTACAAGAGTCTGCCACCACGCTCGGCAAATTTTTGTATTTTCAGTAGAGACGAGGTTTCACCATGCTGGCCAGGATGATCTCAGACATTCTGACCTCAAGTGATCCGTCTGCCTTGACCTCCCAAAGTGCTGGGACTGCAGGCATGAGCCACTGGGCCTGGCCTCTCAATGTCTTCAGTTAAGCATTAGGGCACAGTTTGGCACCGTTAGGATGCCATTTGGCTTATTTCAGAGAACTAATTATGTTTTAAATTTTTATAAGGTGTCTCATCCATGTACCACTCATAGTAGTCTGATGATGATGATGATGATAGTGACAGACAGGAATGAGCTTGGCTTTTAAAAACTTATGTTGAACACATTCCATCAGAGAGGAGTCGGGATAGGAGACTTTGATAAAATCTGGTTATGTTTAAGCTTCAGCAGTATCAGATACTTCATGACTCATAACTCCAACCAACACAATTTTTTATTTATTAATGAATACAAACAAAGGGGTAGAGGAGCTGTTAGAAACTTATGTGATGATTTGAAATAAGATCGTACTTAACCACTTCACATACTGTTTCAAGGTCAGTTAATATCGGTTGCCTTATTGCAGGAATTATCCTAGGCACTTCAAATCTTACGTTTTTATTGTTTTTAATGTATTCCGCAAATGGAAAAGAATAGATTGCATTAAGAAGCGTCCAACATTTGCCAGGCATGGTAGCTCACACCTGTAATCCCAGCACTTTCAGACACAGTCTCTCCTCTCCCCTCTCCCCTCTCCCCTCTCCCCTCTCCCTTCTCTCTCTCTCTCCTGTAAGAGAGAGGCTTCTGAAAGGAGAAAGTCCATCTGCGTCTGGGTGGCCCCCAGCAGATTTTATAGGCAAGCTTGAGGAGGTGGTGTCTGATTTACGTAGGGCCCACAGATTGGTTCAACCAGCTGTGACGTTTACATAGCACAAGGGGAAGGCTGGTCACCACCCGAATCTTATTATGCAAATGGGCTTTCCACTTGGCCAGTGCCATCTTGTCTGCTCCTACCGGACACGTGGCCAGCAAGGAAGAGAGAAGATGGAGCGCCATTTTGAACATGCCTGTTCCCAGGTAGCTTATTCCTACTGGCACAACTGCCGGCATCCACCTGTGCACGCTTCCAGCTTGCTTGTCTATTTCTACAGCTAGATTTTACAGGCTGCTCTTTGTTAGAAAAGAAAATGATTTGGGGGCTGCTTTTCATTAAAAGGAAAACCTTACGGGGACTCTCACTACCTGCCTAAGTCATTTCTTCTTAACTCCTGTATGAACGTCACTGCACTCCAGCTTGGACGGTAAGCTGGAGACCCTGTCTCCAAAAACGAAAAAACAAAACAAGAGTTCAATGTGGAAGTCACTCAGGGGATCTGAACTCTTAGACCCAAACGTGCTTCTGACACACACGCTGGGTGAGTCTGGTCAACCCACTTACCCTCTCTGGGTTTCAGTTTTCTCATTACTCTGCCTTTTGTCTACATTTCTTCCAGTGTGTTTATTTCACACCACAGGTAATAAGTCTGAACTGCCTGCATTATTGACTGCTGTATCTCCAGCAACTAGAATGATGTTTACTACAAAGAAGATGTTTAATTAATATCTGTTGAAAGGGCAAATTCCTTAGTGGTGTGCTCTGAGGTTTTACATGTGTGGCTTTTGCTTTTAGCATAACTTGGAGTAAAAGTGGAGAGCAGAGAATAAGATCGAGGATCTGTTTCTTGAACAAGAGAACTTCCTTGCCTAAAAACCCAAACCAAACAAACAATTCAAAAACAAACAAACAACAACAACAAAAAAAAAAAACAACAAAAAAACTACAGCAAAGCCCTCGCTGGGTTTTATTCTGCTGCAGAAACCTTGCGAGCCCTTCAGTGCACCTGCTGGGAAGGTTATATAAGCAAAGCAAGAGCCCACTCACAGAGGCCGGGATCAAATAATGGGCCCCCCCTCCTTTGCGTTCCTTTCCTTCCTCTTTTACTGTCCCTGAAACCTGCCCTATAAATCAGATTTAATTATCTATAAAATTTGGTGTAGAAAAGGATTTACTCATTAAAAATGTTCATCAACTTGCTACCCACGTTCCAGACTAATAGAAGCAGAAAAGGAACACCATGGAAACACCAGACGAGCTGGAGAGATAAGCAAGCTTTGAAATACCTGAACCTCGGTTAAATAGCAAGTTCCAGTTTCTGTATTTGCCTTTTAAAATATCATGTCAGGAATACATAAATGTCACCAAATAATCAACCTGTTTCCCTATCGTTTCTTTTTTGGTTACTTGCTTCAACAGGTTTTTAAAAATGGGTTTTCTTAGCTTACCTCCTTTGCCTGTGTATTACCCAAGATATTCTCTCCAGTGGTGTGTGTGTTTGCAAAATGTCATAATCCGCTCTACAGCCAAACACTACGGCTCGCATTTAGTCACAGAGTGAGGAGCAGTTA
>PVKV010019038.1:14308-43297 GCA_004027835.1 Alouatta palliata
GCGTGCGTGTGTGCGTGTGTGTGTGTGCATGTGTATGTGCGTGTGTCTGTGTGTGTGCGTGTGTGTGTGTGTTTATGCGTGTGTGTGTGTGCATGTGTGTGTGTGTGTGTAGCGGGGGAACAGTTGTTTGTTCTTTTTGTTTGTTTGTTAAAGTGCTAGAAGCAGGGACTACCGGAACTTGGGGAGACAGAATGTTAGAGTAACTTCAACAAGGCAAAGCTTCTATCTAAAATTGCACATTAATTTCCATGAAACTCTTCATTCGTGAAAAGGCAAAGATCTAAAACTTTTTCTCCTTTCTAGCACATGACAGGATTTTTGTCGTGACTTTCCTAAATTCTCACTCTGCCAAGCAAGAAAGTGCCCACAGGAGTGGGAGGGAACAGACACATGGGATGGCAGCAAGGAAACCTGCCTAGAGGAGCCAGCCATCCCGTCTGTCCCCTCACTTCCTTCCAGAGAGAACGTCTTTCCTTGACAGCGCCTGCCTCCTGTCATTTCATCCCAACACTTTGCCCAGCCTGGGAAATCTGGATTTTCTTTTTAAAGAAAGATGTCTAGAGAGAAAAATAGAAAATGAACAGCCAATAGAAAGTGTAGCAGAGCTTGTTGATTTGGTCCTGTCAGATGTCCCCAGCGTTCGTGGTAAGGCCCATCTTTTATTTCTAAAGACTTGTATTCTTCTTTCTTCTGTGTGCCTTAGTGTATATGCTCTTTTGTTGTTTGTCCCTAGGACCTCTTGCTGAGCCTTCCATTCGTGGTTTATCTAATCTCGTGAATTCACCAAAACTGACCCAAATTAGGGCTTGGGCGTGTTTTAACTAAGTTTTGGGAACATAGGTTGCTCCAATTGCTATCCACTCATTAATAGGATGGGTTCTTGTTCTCAGCTCATGTAAGATTTTGAAGACTCATGTTCTCACCTGAGTATGGTGGCTCACAACTGTAATCCTAGCACTTTGGGAGGATGAGGCGGGTGGATTACGTGAGGTTAGGAGTTCGAGACTAGCCTGGCCCACATGGTGGAACCCCATCTCTATTAAAAATACAAAAAAGTTAGCCACACATGGCAGTATATGCCTGTAATCCAGCTACTCGGGAGGCGGAGGCACAAGAGTCACTTAAACCCAACAGGCAGTGGTTGCAATGAGCTGAGATTGCACTACTGCACTCCAGCCTGGGCAACAGAGTGAGACTCAAGAGAGCCACCACCAAAAATAGATTTACACTCTTGACCATACAACTAAAAATTTCACGGCCGCACCACCCAGACTGATGGTCTGACTGAGTAAGGAGGCTTGGTCTTGACCCAGTGTTTGCCCCAGGAGACTGTAGGGTTAAAAAAAAACAAATGATATGATAGGTTGTACTTTGTGTGATCTTTCGCCCAAGTCATTGTTTTGTTAACGCACTGGAGCTATTCACGTATGTGACTCCACTGGACTGAGCAGCGCACGGACAGGGCACGGACAGGGCACGGACAGGGCACGGACAGCGCACGGACAGGGCACGGACAGGGCACGGACAGGCATCTTGTCTTACCCACAAAGTCTGAGGCAGTGCCTAGCCTGTAGAGGGATTTCAATAATTGGAAATGAATGAATGAACAAATAGGCTTTTCAACGTCAGAGCTACAGAACCATCTGATTCAAACGCAAAAGCTAAAATGTTTAAACCTATTGCAGTTTGACCTTTTGAGTTTACCCTATTACTAAGAGTACAAGACACCATGAGTGATGGGCCTGGTATTTTCCATGAGCACTGTGCTCCCTATCCCTTGCTGTTTCTATTTTGTCATTATCCTTGCTCCTAATCCAAATAACCATAAGAATACACCTACTCAAATCACTATGCTGTCAGTAAAGAGAATCTGGCTTTCATTCAAATGAATATCTACGGAATCCGAAATTCTGTGCCACTGAACTTTTACTGGCAGTGTGAGGGCATGTATTGGGAGTGGGGGTGGAGCAAAGAGTTGCAAATGAGAGAAAGGAGGAGGGTGAGAAGAAGCAAAGAGGGTGGAAAAGCCCTGTTGTACATTCGATCACGATTCATCATTTACTTACTCTGAGCCAAGTACTGAGCTCTGTCCTTGCCAAATAATGGTAAACAGGACGTAGTCCCTGTTCTCAAAGAGCCTAAAATCTACTGGGGGCTATTGTATATCAACCTAATAGTCTTACTGATTTCACTGCCCCAGAAATCATACTATGTAAGTGGTTGTTAGGCCTCGGGCTGTTCCAGTGTGGAGGGTAACTGATAAGGAATGAAACCTCCCAGAACCTGAGCCACTAGCTTGACTATTAGTTTATGCATTGTTGAGCACTAAGATCATTTTTCCAGCCAATAGGCTTGCTGCCACTGCCCAGGTGAATACCAAATATACTCCTTAGGCAGAGGGGGGAATCTAATGAAATCCAATACAGGACCAGCTAGAAACAGTAAGCAGCCATCCTTGTCTTTCCAAATTATGCAAATACAGCAGTTAACATGCATAGGCAGAAAGACCTGCCACCTCTAAAGGAGTCTGAAGCCCATCCCGTCCCTCAAACCAGTCACATAATTCTTTTTCCTTTCCCTTTTCCCTTTTTTATTTTTTAAATTAGAGACGGAGTCTCACTATGTTACTCAAGCTGGTCTCAAACTCGTGGGGTCAAGTGTCCTCCCTTGAGTCTCCTGAGTAGCTGGGTCTAAAAGCGAGTGTCACTATGCCCTGCCAACTACAGGATTCTTAATGACCCTCCAAGAAAGCCATTTTCACCAGATTAATCATGAGATACATGGAAATAAAAAAAAATCCATGATCGAATCTTACCCATTATCAAGAATTAATGTATTTAATTAATCCATTACCCTCTCCCCTTTCTCTTCTTAACCCTTGCCTTTATCACCAGCCATCCCCACCTCAGTCTCTGCTCCAGTAGCAGGAAATCCAAGGCTGGGAATTGGAGTGGGATGGCAGTGATTAATCCCTTATTGGGGAAGAACATCTGTTTTTTTCAGAAGGCTTATAGGTATCTCAGTGGGGAGTCTTGCTTTGGTTGTGGGGATCTGGAAAGAAAACATAAAGAAAGGAAAAGAAATGCTGAAAACAATTTTTCCCCACATCACAATTTTGTGAGCTACCTGATCTGCAAGCAGTCTCTCTTCTCCTACTGAAATCTCAGCTCTGGTTCAGAACTTGCTAGAATGTCTGCTACAGACACAAAGCCCCATTCAGATGCTTGGCAATCCAGCCCATGCCATTTTTCTCTCAGAAGCAGCTACACTAAGTGACATCCAAACGTCGGTAATGAGGAGACATCTGCATCCACACTGGTTTTGAAACATCGAGCACTGGAGAAGTTATAAACTGTCAATCACTTTAGCTGTCCTCCGCCCTGTGTTTATTCAGAAATAATTTTCAAGGCTGCAGGAAGTGTTGTTACTGACCGATGAGTAAGTTTGAACACTGAAAATGAAGCATGATTGATGTTCTTTTTGGTAAGCCGAAAAACTACATCCGCTAGAGGCAGCCACAGCTCAGGATGCTGATAAGGTTCTGACATGGGGAGTGAGTGATGAGTGGTGTGTAACGCGCTGAAAACAGGAAACTCTGACAACACCAATGCGAAGAGGAACCCTCTGAACACAAATCCCCATGGCTCCACACAAGCAAGTTAATAGTCCTGATATCTTGACTTGATCTACAGCAGAAACCCTACTCAGGATAACTTTTACTTTCAAAGACTCAACTAAATGCTAATAAAATCCCCTTTGACTTACTAATTGGTTGGTAATTTTAGAATTTTCTAATCTGAATGTTTAATTCCAAATAGATTCCATTCTGTCATATGTTACGGTATTAACAGTTATAGATAAAGAACAGAAACTCTTAGAAACATTAAAACTATTCAGATCTAGGAAACGTGGACCTTAAGATTTGTTTCAGGAAATCTTATGTTTAGAAAATCTGAATATCTTATATTCCCCACAGTTGGCTTTCCTGAACCCTGATCCCAGAATGCAAGAAGTCAACCCAGTACAGATCCATGCTTTCTGACAACGGCAGAAAGTGTTTTGGTCATTGTCCATTGACTGCTGGCTCCTAAGCCGGCAATGTCCCACTGTTACTCTCCCTCAATTTCCCAGCAGGACTGCCGCCAGTCTTTATCTGCAGCAGCTGTACGTATGTACACATTTAATAGCATTTAGTGGGTGTATGCTCTGTTCTAGAAATGGTGCCAGCTCCAAAGGTACGGTGGTGAACAAAATAAAAATGCTCCCTGTCTCCATGGAGCTGATAGTCTAGCGGAAGACAAAGGCACAATGTGAAAGATAAGCTGCACAGTGATATGAAAGAGAGTAACAAAGGGATGCCAAGGAGTCGTGAAAGGCCTCTCCGAGGAAGTCACGTTTAAGCTGAAAGGTGAATATTGCCCAGGAGAAGGTCAGGCAAAAGACGTGGTGCATGAGTGAGGAAACATTCTAGGCAGCGGGAACAGCATATGCTAAGACCTCATGGCAGATTAGAAAAAGGGATCTGGACCAAGATATGACCTATTTTCTTTAGATGACTGAGGGAATTCAAATTTAATTAATACCTTCTTTATCTTAACAGCTAAAGCCTTTACATTTATTTTAAACAGGGAATTCATGTAAATCTTGTCAACTGCCACTTACCCTGCATTCTCATTCCTGTATTTATTCACCAACATCTTTGAGATCTTTTCTCTGGCCTTATCTTTATTCTTTCAAAAGTGTATCTATCTTTTTTGGCAACCCTGATAATGAGATAGGATAATCTGTTGAGATATTAATTTGTAATTTGTATTTGTGATTTGTGCTACAGAAGACTTGAAGGATTAGAAGGGACTTGGCTCCTGCTTTCTTCGTTGGAAAGACAACCAGGCCTTTATCTTCTAAGGTCTCTTTTCTATTTTCAAGCAATTAACAGTTTTCTTTTGTATCAGAACATCGTATCCCATCCCCCAAGATCTGTTGTGCAAAAAGTAGGCCCATTGGGAGGAAGAAAGTGTTGAGATAGGGCTTTGGGTTGAAGAGAGGGGTGATCTGCCTTGCTGGCAACTTATTAAAGTGTCTTTGCCATGCGCCTACTTGGGAAACTAGATCCCATGATCTATAAAATTCAGTCAAAACTGCAAGTAAACACACACCCTCTGCTATATTGGACCCGAAGTCCCTGCAGCCATTCTCCTCCATTGCCACATTCATTCCCATTGCCAAGTCGTACCCCATCGATTCTGCCTGTCCCATGATTCATCTCAAGCTTCTTTTATTCTATGTTGTCTCCCTTATCCACTTTTTAATTTCACCCTTATTTTAATCTCTCATTTTCTTGATGTTTCATAATGAAACTGCCTTTGCAAAATTATAACTGAGGAAATTATGACAGTGAAAGAAATCAGACCTAACTGATTTCATCTTGCTTCTAACGCTTAAGCTGTCCTTGTTCATTCCTGGGCATAGGCTTAACTAACTTCGGGAAGGAATTCAGTTCATGGTCTGACTCTGAAACAAAATTGATAATAGCCCTTTCCTGAAAAGCCCCACTTCTTGCTTTAAGCCCAGTCTGCCTCTGCATGAATAACAACTTAGCTACAAAATTAGACATTACAGTTTAGGGATCATGCGGCCTCTGGTTTCAAGGGTCTGAATCTCATTGTAAAACCTAAGATCAGTGCTTGAGATGTTTTGCAGACCCTGCACTGGACGGATCATCTGACACCTCCCAGAGCGGTAATCTGGTTCAGCCAGTTCTGCCATCCCACCCAAGAACAGAAAACAGCAAGTAAAACTCACTTCGACCCTGCCCCCATGATTCCATCTCCAACCTGACCAATCAGCACTCCCGACTTCCCAAGCCCCTACCTGCCAAATTATCTTTAAAAATTCTGATCACCGAATGCTCAGTCAGGGAGACTAATTTGAGTAATAATAAAACTCCAGTCTCCCACACAGCCAGTTCTGCGCGATTTACTCTTTCTCCATTGCAATTCCGTTGTCTTTATAAATTGGCTCTGTCTAGGCAGCGGGCAAGGTGAATCCATTGGGCGGTTACAATGGTACTTATTGCCTATACTATGCATGTGGTTATTAATTACATCCTCTTGTGTATAAAACAATTAGAGAACAATGTATGTACTTTTTCTCCTTAACTAATTTGTAGAATGCTTAATTACAGAGATGAAGTCTTACACTCCCTTGAATCTCTTCCAATTCCTAGTGCAAAGCTGAATCTGTGGCAAGCGCTCAAAAATAAAGAATTTAAATCAAATAAAATCATTTGGCATCCAGTCTATGTGCAATGCCATGCTGGATGCTATGAAGATTTGTAAAGGACATATCAGCCTGGCCAACTCCTTCTCATCTCTCCAGCCTCAGTTTACATAGACTAGTTTTCTCTTGGTAGCTTCCCAACTCCAAGTACAGATTAGATGTTCCTTCTGCATGTCACTAAAGTAACCTGCACTCCCCATAATACATCACTTTACACAGTGAGACGCTTCACGCAAAAGCTCATTTATTCATCTTTTCCTCCAGGCTAAAATCTCCATGAGAATGCAGGACCACATTTGACTTATTCATCATTTACACCGGTGCCTGTCTGTCCCATGGTAGACACTCAGACACTCAGGAAATATTTGTTGAATAAATAAATGAAAAATTTACTGACCTCAAGGCATAAATTATCTAGTTATTGAAACAGAAGAAATGTTTAAATACTTATGTGATGCACATGTAAACTTATTATACATGTTCATGTTTACTAATGCATCTGTATATTCATTCATCTCTAAAGCTAACTATTGCGGTTTCAGCATATTTTTGGTATGGTAAGAGCTCCTCATAATGGCAGTTATTTTGATAATTGATAAACTGTATGGCTGAAAACAGTAATTATTAACACAAAATGAAAATTTATAGATTCACACTAGATAATAGCAGATCATAAAACTTAGCCAGGTGTTCACCTCAGGCTCTCACACACTCACCTTTCATTATTCTTGGCTTCTTGACCATTCTTAATTCCTCATTAAGGTCGCCTCACAAATGAAACCCACTCACCCTTGAGTTAGGTAAAAATGTTCATAAGCATAATTTTCATCCCTTTGTTTCTGTGAGTCCAAAGAGTTTTGTAAAGACTGAATTAAGTGGAGAAGGCTTTTATGAACCACTGTAACATGTTCTCTACTTCTACACCAGGCTGCATTGAAGCCCACATTCCAAAAGCTTAAGTACTGAATGCAGTTTAAAATATTTGCAATGACCAACATTCCTGTATAAGCAAACCCTCCCACCATTTAACTCTAACTTTAAAACTCTCCCTTCTTTATGCCTGGATTATAGATGTCAATCATCTAATACTGCCTAATAGTTTCTGTCTATCAAGAGTAGATTATCATTTGAAATGTATTAATTCCCACCTTGGGGTTTCAAGGTTAGATAGAAGATTTGAGTGGTGTAACAGTGTGTTCATTTATTCTTTCACTAAACAAATATTTAAGGAACATGTACTATGTGCCAGTCACTGTACTAACAACCAGGATTTTAACAGTAGGCAAAAAAATCCCACGTTTTCTTCCCAAGGATTTTATTCTAAAGCAGAGAGACAGAAATCCAGTTTCTCTTGGCTTAGCGTCTTTTACACAGTTCTTAAGTACCTCAATATCTGATATGGTTTGGCTGTGTCCCCACCCAAATCTCATCTGGAATTCCAACGTGTTGTGGGAGGAATCTGGTGAAAGGTAATTGAATCATGGGGGCGGATCTTTGCCATGCTGTTCTCATGATAGTGAATAAGTCTCATGAGATCTGATGGTTTTTAAAACAGGAGTTTTCCTACACAAGCTCTCTCTTTGCCTGCTACCATCCGCATAAGATGTGACTTGCTCCTTCTTGCCTTCTGCCATGATTGTGAGGCCTCCCCAGCCATGTGGAACTGTAAATCCAATGAAACCTCTCTTCCTTTTGTTAATTGCCTAGTCTTGGGTATGCTTTTATCAGCAGTTTGAACCATGCTAGTACAGTAAATTGGTACCAGGAGTGGGATGCTGCTGAAAAGATATCTGAAAATGCATAACAACTTTAGAACTGGTTAACAGGCAGATGTTGGAACAATTTGGAGGGCTCAAAAGAAGATAGCAAAATTTGGAAAAGTTTGGAACTCCCTAGAGACTTTTTGAATGGCTGTGACCAAAATGCTGATGATGATATGGACAATGAAATCCAGGCTGAGTTGGTCTCAGATGGAGATGAAGACTTATTCTGAATTAGAGTGAAGGTGACTCTTGTTATGCTTTAGCAAAGAGACTGGCAGCATTTTGCTCTGCCCTAGAGATTTGTGGAACTTTGAACTTGAGAGAGATGATTTACAGTATCTGACAGAAGAAATTTCTAAGCAGCAAAGCATTCAAGAGTTGACTTGGGTGCTGTTAAAGGCATTCTGTTTTATAAGGGAAGCAGATCATAACAGTTAAGAAAATTTCTAGCCTGACAATGTGATAGAAAGGAAAAATCCATTTTCTGAAAGGAAACTCAAGCCAACTGCATAAATCTGCATAAGTAACAAGAAACCAAATGTTAATCCTCAAGACGGTGGAGAAAATGACTCCAGGACACGTCAGAGGTCTTCACAGAAGCCCCTCTCATCACAGGCCCAGAGGCTAGGAGAAAATGGTTTTGAGGGTCAGGCCCAGGGTCCCCATGCTGTGTGCAGCCAAGGGACTTTGTGTACTGCATCTCAGCTACTCCAGCTGTGGCCAAAAGGGGCCAATGTAGAGCTCAGGCCATGGTTTCAGAGGGTGCAAACCCATATCTTGGCAGCTTCCACATGGTGTTGAGCCTGTGAGTGCATAGAACTCAAGAACTGGGGTTTGGGAACCTCTGCCTAGATTTCAGAAGATGTATGGAAAAACCTGGATGCCCAGGCAGAAGTTTACTGCAGGGGCGGGGCACTTATGAAGAACCTCTGCTAGGGCAGTGCAGAAGGGAAATGGGCAGGGGGTCAAAGCTCCCACACAGAGTCCTCACTGGGGTGCTGCCTAATGGAGCTGTGAGAAGAAGGCCATCATCCTCCAGACCCCACAATGGTAGATCCACCAAGAGCTTGCACCATGCACATGGAAAAGTGGCAGAAGCGCAATCCCAGTCTGTGAAAGCAGCTGGGAGGGAGACTGTATGGTGCAAAGCCACAGGGTTGGAGCTGCCTAAGACCATGGGAACACACCTCTTGCATTAGCATTATCTGGATATAAGACATGGAGTCAAAGGAGATCATTTTGAAGCTTTAAGATTTGACTGCCCTGCTGGATTTTGGACTTTCATAAGGCCTGTAGCCGCTTCGTTTTGGTCAATTTCTCCCATTTGGAATGGTTGTATTTACCCAATGCCTGTACCCCCATTGTATCTAGGAAGTAACTAACTTGCTTTTGATTGTACAGGTGCATAGGCAGAAGGAAATTGCCTTGTCTTGGATAAGGCAATTTGGACTGTGGACTTTTGAGTTAATGCTGAAAGGAGTCAAGACTTTAGGGGACTGTTGGGAAGGCATGATTGTGTTTTGAAGTATAAGGACATGAGATTTAGGAACGGCAAGGGGTAAAATGGTATGGTTTGGCCGTGTCCCCACCCAGATCTCATCTTGAATTCCCACATGTTGTGGGAGGGACCTGGTGTAAAGTGATTGAATCATGGTAGGGGGTGTATTGCCTGTGTTGTTTTCATGATAGTCAACAAGTCTCATGAGAGCCGATGGTTTTTAAAACAGGAGTTTTTCTACACAACCTCTCCCTTTGCCTGCCGCCATCCACGTGGAACTGTAAGTCTAATTAAACCTCTTCCTTTTGCAAATTGCCCAGTCTCAGGTATGTTTTTATGAGCAGTATGAAAACATTAATACAGTATCTAAATAATTATGAATATGAATGTGAGGCTTCAGGTACCAAATGAAATGTTATCATTATTTCTGAATTTTTCTAGCTTACTTTCTGTATCATTAGTTTGGAATATCTTTCACATACTATTAGTCATAATTTCTATATCTGTTTTATTTACCTCAAGAGATTATAAACTCCTAGAGGACAGCAGTTTCATTGTGTCATGAAAAGCCTTTCAGGCGAGAGGAAAATGCTTCTTATTTTGCAGTTTTTATTTAGGACTTCTTTTCAGGAGCCATTCTGAAGGTGCCTGCTGCAACTGTAATACATCAAGATGGATTCATTCACATTGAATGAATTATTTTTTAAGAACTATAAAAATAAAAAATGGTGAGTCTTATTTCCAACTGATCTTATTAAATTCCACTCTTGGAATTTCAAAACATTTCAACATTAAATGGAAAAAAAGCTATACATGTTGGTGAGTACCAGTGCAGAATCATCTAAAAGCAAGTAGAAAATAAGGAGTACTCATAGTTCAGTGTAAAGACTACAGGATCATGTTCTGGGACATGTGTAAGCCAAAGATCAGACCCCAGAAATTTCATTTGTTCATTCAACAAGATGCTCTGCTTGGAACAGGCTGCAAGGTAAATCAGGATGAGGTCTCTTACCTCTCAGGACTAACAGTTTAGTGAGTTGCCAATACAGCAATGGGCCCTCAATGGATGCACACGGCCATTGACACAGCAAGTGTCAGAGCAAGTGCTCTTGACCTTTATCACCTGGAACATTTCATATCCAACCCATTGAAGAAGGGGTGGTTTTTAACCACTACATCACAGAGAATATTCCCAGCCATTCCTTGGTTGGGAAATGAGTGCTCTCAGCTGTAAAGGAGGATGAATTAATTATTTATTGTTAAAACTGGTGCATCCAAAACATCAGTTTTCCTCTCTTTTATTGAGGAAGAATTATTAAAATATTATTCTAACATACAAATATTTTCAACTATGATTTTTAAACTTTGCTCCTAGGAGCCCTAATATTTTGCAAATGTGCCTCTTGGGGCCCTCTGTGTGGTAGCAGGGTAGGGTTAGGAAGCGATCTAAGGGATTACCCAGTCTTACCACCCCTTCTTCAACTTAGGAAGCTCCATTTGATATTTTAGGATGGGGGGTGCTGTTTAATTTTATAGTTTAGTATGAAGTGGGCTTTATTTGGTGGAGGGGGGACTCTGCAGCTTTGTACAGTGTATAAACCAGTGGTTTAAAAAATGAAAAAGTGAGATATAAGCACATGATTTTTTATCTATTTCTATTTGAAAAGCATATTGAATTTCAATGATCCACAGCACAGGATGCAAAGGGATGTTTTTGTTTTTTGGTTTTTTGGCCTTCATTTATGCACTTAGTGTCACGAAGATTACTTCTCTAGTAGGTCAGGGTGCTAAGTGATACTTTGGAATAAACATTTAGGGAATGCAAAGCTACTTGTCAAAATAACTTAATATCATTATTTAGTTTTCTCCAAGAAGATCCAATGGAACTGGACATCACTGTCAAATATCATTTCCTAGCACCAGCAGCACAGCCCACATTGAAGTAAAACATATACCAATTTTGACAGGAAGCCTACAGATATAGAGTGTTTATGTAAGATAAAGATGTGTTCATTTCCAAAGGTAGTTTAAAATTTAACCAAACTAAAATACCATATGATACGGTCTGACTCTGGGTCCCCACCCTAATCTCGTCTTCAATTGTACTCCCATAATTCCCATGTGTTGTGGGAGGGACCTGGTTGAAGATAATTTGAATCATGGGGGTGGTCTCCCCCATACTGTTCTCATGGTAGTAAATAAGTCTTGCAAGATCTGATGATTTTATCAGGGGTTTCCACTTCCGCATCTTTCTCATTTTCTCTTGCCACCACCATGTAAGAAGTGCCTTTCACCTCCCTCCATGATTCTGAGGCCTCCCCAGCCATGTGGAGCTGTAAGTCCAATTAAACCTCTTTTTCTTCCCAGTCTTGAGTATGTCTTCATCAGCAGCATGAAAACGGGCTAATACATCATACTATTCATTATTTCAATTCTTTTAAAATTATTACTTTTCTTTTTTTTTTTTTTTTTGAGATGGAGTCTCGCTCTGTCACCAGGCTGGAGCTCAGTGGCATGATCTCTGCTCACTGCAACCTCTGCCTCCTGGATTTAAGAGATTCTCCTGCCTCAGCCTCCGAAGTAGCTGGGACTACAGGCACACGCCTCCATACCCAACTAATTTTTGTACTTTTAGTGGAGACGGGGTTTCACCATGTTGGCCAGGATGGTTCAATCTCTTGATCTCGTGATCCACCTACCTTGGCCTCCCAAAGTGCTGGGATAAGAGGCGTAAGCCACCGCGCCCAGCCAAAATTATTACTCTTTTATTTGTTTAATTGGCAGATAAAATTATATATTCATTCAAACACATGATGTTTTGAAGTATACATACATTGTAGATTAAATAATTTTAGCTAATCAGCATAGGCATTACCTCACATAGTTATGATTTTTGCAGTGACAACAGTTGACATCCACTCTCAAATAAATCAGAAACAGAAAGTTAAATATAAATTTAACAGAAACAGAAAGTGAAATATAAATGTTTCATTTATAAGTGGAAACAATAATGTGTAAACACGGACGTAGAGAGTAGAAGAGTGGACACTGGAGACTCAGAAAGGTGGGAAGGTGGAAAGGGGGTGAGGAATGAGAAGTTATGTAGTGAGTACAGTGTTCACTGTTTTTCAGGCTGTCCAATCTTTTCACTTTCTGGGCTGCACTGGAAGAAGAGGAAGAATTATCTTGGGCCCAACATAAAAAACACCAACACTAACAGTAGCAAAAAAAAAAAAAAAAAACCCAAAAATTTCTATGTTTTAAGAAAGTTTAAAAATTTCTGTTGGTCCACATTCTAAGCCATCCTGGGCCACATGCAGCCTGCAGGCCGAGGGTTGGACAAGCTTTATTTAGATGGTGTTTACACTAAAAGCCCAGACTTCACCATTATGCAATATCCATGTAACAAACTGCACTTACACCCCTTATATCTACAAAAATAAGAAATAAAATGTACAAACCCACCCTTTTAGCATTTCTCAAAAATACAATATATTGTTATAGTCACCATGTCATACATTATTTGAATTCTCCCATGCATTTTTACTCCTTTTCAGTGCCCGTTGTGAACTATTGCTACAGGGAAATTTAGATGCGTAATTGCCATTAACAATATGACATAAATAGCAACTGTGTAACTAATTCCTCACATTGTATGGATCTTCTGCTCACACTGCATTGAACATATTCCCCCATGAGTCTGAAAGAAAACAAGCAGCACACCACCCCCTTGAAAAGTGGAGCAAATTCAAAAATTCTTGTGATTGTGATAGGTCAAGTCTTGGTCATTATGTGTGCTGTGTGCTGGAGCCATTATCTTTATGTACCCACAGGATACTAATGCTGACATCTAATTATCATTATAAAACTGATTAACTCTCAATAAGGTCAGCACAAAGCAGAGAAATACATCTTTATGCAATCTATTAGGTCATTTAATAAATTAAAATACTGAGGGAAGGAAAATCAGTCTGGCATTTTCTTCGGTCTGTTCTCTTCGGCGGATGACTGAATTGTGGAGAAATTCAGAGTGGATGCAACACTATATTAAAAGCCCCGTAATCAAAACAGAGAGCATAAAAACACTTGAGCATTGTCTAATGGACAATTTATCATCCAAAGAGATGCATTCATTAAGGGAAAAATTACCTTCGAATATCAGTAAAATAAATTGGGTCTATTCTGATTTCTTGCTTTTGCAGCAAGAGTGTTCCAAACTGTGGGAGCAAGTATATAAAAGATGCTTCAGTGCAGGAGCAGGACATTTTGGACATGTAAGTTTATCATGCAAAGCTGTTTGAACTGCTTAAAGATGGTAAATCAAGCAAATATGGAACATTCCAACTGGTAATGCCTTTCTGGGCCAATTATTTCTCTCCTATATTTCAAAGACAGAGACTGTTTTGTTATTTCATGGCTATTGTTATTATTAATGCCATAACTACTACTAATAAGAAATCATTTTCTGCTTTGCCTTAGCAACGTGGACTCCAATCCATCACCATAGTCTCCACTTTTGTGGCAAGAAAACATCTCTCAAGCACAGTGCCAAAAGACTGGCCCCTCACGCTGTCTCTCCTTATGCGAATTCTTGGTGCTAAACTCACAGTCAGATGGCAGAGGGAAACATTCTGTACAGCTGGTGGCCTGAGTCTTGTGCTCCATCAATTTGCATTATTGCTCAGAAATTAACACGGAGCAACAGCGCTGTCATTGCCCTAAGACCATAATCCAGCCACAAATAGAATAAAGAACTTTCATAAATAAACAGGCTAAGCAGTAGCTCACTGAGTTGTGGCCCTCAGGCGTGTGCAAAGCTCATCGTTTCCCTGTGGGTGAACTTACAGACAGCTGCTCTAAACTTACTGGCACTGATGGTAATAGTGATGATAATGGTCGTTGCTTACAGAGTACCTACTATGTGCCAAGCACTGTTCTTGCATTATCTCTAGTCCTCAAAACAAATCTGCCTATGGATGTTATTACCATTTTACAGATGAGAAAACTGAGGCTCGAACTCCTACACCTGAAGTCTTTCAGCTACGTATACTGCTTCTCTCCTTCTTGAAGCCCAAGCATAAAAATGTTCTAAATGTTGATGAACAGGCTACTGAACATTTGGGTCATTTTCTTTTGCACATGGTAAAATAGAGGCATCAATAGGTAAAGTGCACACCATCAGTTTAAAACTGACCAGTTACAGTTTGAATAACCCACATGAAGTTTTAGGGTTGAGCCAGTCTGCCTCTATAGAGAGGGAGGCATTGTGGTGACAAGAGCAAGGACTTTGATATCAATCTGACCCAAGGGTGTATCTGGTTCTGTGAACTTTGGGGAACTATTAATTTTTCTGATCTTTATTTTTTATGTATGAAATAATAATAGCCAAAATTTATTGAGCATTTACAATGTATGAAAAACTTTGTCTCATTATTTATAATATCCAAATTCATTTAATCTTCAGAACTTTTCTAAGTCTCTTATAATATCTAAATTCATTTTATCCAGGGCAATAATGGCTAGGAAGTGCCAGAAGAGATGTTGTAACTCATGTATTCTGAGTCTAAATCCCAGAGTTATGGCTCTTTTATACCTCCCTGCCTCATCAGGGTGCTTTAAAGATCGGTGGTTATATACAGTATATGAAATATATGTTCACATGCATTATGGCTTATTGAGACTGTAGCCGTATTTAGAAACTTTAAATGCCAATGTATCACACGTAATAATAACTACATGACGATAGCTGTTTAGAGCAAGCTGACTTTGTCAGTGAGTCCAGGAATATGCTACAAATGTGCCATATTGAAGAAAACAACCAACTCCCTAGAAGTCTTCATTCAAAACGTATGTATAAGTGAGATAAAATGGTAAGTTCTTGAGAGAAGAGGCAGTGTCTTAAGTATCTTGTTAGCCTAGGAACGGTGCTTTGCATTTGGAAAACACTCTGAATATTGACTCACGTCGTATTGCGCTAGGCAAAAAAATAAGCATAAGTGTTGTGTTAATGGTTTAGTCGTCTATTCGTTCAGATATGCATCAAGCCCTGATCAAGACCCTGGGGATGCAAAGATGAATTTGACATGGCTGCTGTCCCTGGGGAATCCATAATCCATAATCCAGTAATAGTGAAGATATACATAAAGAAGTAAAATACACATTTTAAGTGACATAGCTGTGATATGGAGGACTATATAGGAAGGAGTGGCTTACTCTGCCCAGGAATATTGAAGAAGGCCTCTTCAAGAAGGAAATTTTTAAGAACTATCACGAAGGATAATTAGTCAATATCTAAGTAGACAAAGAGGACTCTGTGTGCAACACAAATGCAGC
This sequence comes from Alouatta palliata, assembly GCA_004027835.1. Classification (NCBI taxonomy): domain Eukaryota; kingdom Metazoa; phylum Chordata; class Mammalia; order Primates; family Atelidae; genus Alouatta; species Alouatta palliata. The sequence continues at coordinate 30,182 of PVKV010019038.1, forward strand.
TCAAAATGTCAAAATTTACAAATGACAGTTTTAGGTTATAGACTGGACTCTGCAACCAAGTGTACACATTACTGGAGTAGAAGATGTGTAATGATTAGCGGGGAGCCAGTATGAGTCTCCAAAAGTGACACTAGAAAGGTAAACGGTGGTCAAGTTTGAAGAGGTTTTATGCCGTGCTGTGGAGCTTACACTCCAACTGTAGACATTGTGAGTATGGACAGGCCAGTGGGACCCATCAGACACAGTGACGAGAAGGAAGTGAGGAAGGTCCAGCAAGGCTTGCTGCTGCCACTCTTCACCACCGCTTTATACTCTCCCTAGGTGGACACATTACCACCCGTTCCATTTCAATATTTCAAAAATTTTCATTTACTTATTTATATTTTACTATTTATTTATTTTTGAAACGGAGTCTTACTCCGTCACTCATTGCAGCCTCAACCTCTCCCACTCAAGCAATCCTCAAACCTCAGCCTCCCTAGTAGCTGAGACCATACACTTGCTAACTTGTTGTTGTAGAAATGGGGTTTCACTATGTTGCCCGGGTTGGTGTTGAAATCTGGGCTCAAGGCATCCTCCTGCCGCAGCCTCCCAATGTGCTGGGATTACAGGTGTGAGGCACTGTGCCCAGCCTCTATTTTAATTTTAAATTTACTAGTAACCAAAAAATTCATGAAGTAGTCAAAATAGAATTATATGTGCTTTCTTCTATACAAACTCTCTTCTTGCTCTTCATAGCTTCCTATCCAGTCTCTTGGGCATAGTTGTCTTGTTGATAGGGGACGACAGTAGATAAGTTATAACATGCGTGGTCATGATAACCAGGGTTTCACTGGGAGTGACTGGGTTAAAGTAGCATATGCAAATCAAATGCCCTGATATTCCCATGAGGGAAAGCCTAAGGACTAGTCTTATTTCTCCCACAAGCAGAATTGTAGCCCCTGGTTTATGGATTTAGCAGCTATGTGATAATTGGGCAAGTTTCCTACTTCTTTGGGCTTTACTTTTTTTAGCTGCATAACGAGGGGCAGACTGGATGATCTCTAAAGTATATCATGGCTCAAACATTCTCTGGGTTATGCTGTGGTCATGAAGAATTTCAAAATCTCAGTGCCTTAACAAACACAAAAAGTTTCTTTCTCAACCCCTGCTCCGTATCCTCATGGGTAGTCTTTGGGGATTCTGCTCAACAGGGTCACTAGGACCCAAGCTAATGGAGGCTCCATAGTTTGTAGCTGCACTGTCTGAAACATGTGACCCCTCAGTGCTAGGGCAGACAGAAAGACGACAGAAAGAGGGAATTTTCACAGGCAACTAGTTTCCACTTACAGCCCGCTGTCCAGAGCTAGTCACAAAGCTCTCTTTCCTGCAAAGAGGCCAAGAAGTGCAGTTCCTTCTGCGCTCAGATGGCGAAGACAACGGGAAACCAGCAAGCACTTGAATTCTCCAGTATCTGGAGCAAGCAGAAGGAACGACATCAGGCATCGAGAACATCCCGTGCTCCCAGGCTCTCTGGTAAAGAGGTTGTAGAGTGGGTGAACAATGGTAGCTAGCAAGGCAAAATGAAGCGATTTTTTTCTCTTTTCTCTAGTCCTCTTAAGGGAAAAAAATTCAAACCATCTGAAATAATTACAGCACTAGCTCTTACTTTGAAGAGCAGCACACTGCCAGTCTGTATTTGGTTTGTTTTAGAGGGTTCATTATTTAAAACAAGCAGATAATTTCCACTGAAGATTTTTTGTTTAGGTTCCTTATACCTAAAGTCCATTTCTAAACTTGAAGGGTTTATTCACCATAAGAGCCAAAGCACATTTTAGCAAGAACTACATTGCATAACGCAGAATGCTTTGATTTCTCCCAACTAAGTTGAAAAAGTTGTCACCAAACACCAACAGATTCAAAACAGCTCTCAAAATGACTTTTGTTAAAGGCAGATTCCTGAACTATTCATCTGTGTTCAAATGCATTTTGCCTTGAATCATATGTCATGTTGCCAGCAAAGAGTTGTTTCCATGCCAACTCGTTTGCAACACGAGGGAAAAAAATCAAAGCTACTAACATCTGGAAGATGTCAGTACCAATGTAAGCCAGTTACAATGAAAAACACAGGGCTGCAAGTGTCTGCCAAAGAGACCCCATATAAGGGGGTAACGTTTTATAATATAATTGCCTAACATTGCATTACTATTCCTTTTCTGGCTGTTTTCTTGATCTAAACACTATTCCAGAGAAGGCTTGCAGAAAGGAAAAAGTAATATGCTTCATATGCAGTGTTTTTCTTACAAAGGTAGCACATCTTTCTGACATGAGTCTTCTAACAAGCCACTTAATTTTATGCACAGTCTTAAAAGTGGGACACAAAACAAATTGTTTCATTTTCTACACCTTTTCCAGCTATGGCCCTGCCATGTCTCTTTTTAAATAGTCTATCAGTGAGACAAATGAGACCTGGGGTCTCAACAATGAATTGCATGACCAGCAGTTCCTACATACTTATTTCTCTTTCTACTTAGTTCTGTTTTACTTTGTCTGTGTGTATATGTGTATGTCTGTGCCAGCGGGTGGGCTCTTCTGTGCATCTTCCTCTACAGATCTTTAAATAGAATGGATTGGCCGGGCGTGGTGGCTCACGCCTGTAATCCAAGCACTTTGGAGGCCAAGGCGGGCGGATCACGTGAGGTTGGGAGTTCAAGATCAGCCTGACCAACATGGTGAAACCCCATCTTAAAAAAAAAAAAAAAAAAAGAAAATAAATAGAATGGATTAGTTTATTTACTTCCTACATGATAAACATGAATGTCACAGGTCAGAATGGCTTCTCAGAGGTATCATCCAAAGGTCAAAGAACCTAAGGACACTAACTTTTGAGATGACACCAAATGCTGTCAGAACAGCTCAGATCCTTCACAGGTGGCAAGGCCCCACTTACCTGATAATGGAAAAGCACCGAGGTTTTGTGTCATGACTTAAAAATGGAACATACGTTTGTAGTAAACCTTAGCAGATAGTAAGCACACAGAGGTTCATGTGAACAGAAATCATTTGTATTCCTTGCCCAGGCTTAGTCAGGCAAGACTTCAGAGTTTCCTCTTGTCCTCCGAATAGGTGTCTGCAGAGCCTGCCTTAGCCATGCATTCAGGAAAACTCTGCTCTCTGTACTGTCAACCGTTCTTTTCTCCTCTCCTGCTCTGCTCACCTTCATCTCTAGCAGGTGCCATCTCCTGCCAGACACCAGATCCGCTGCCAAGCTTTGCTGCTTCTGCCAACAGGTTGGGGTTCAATGAGCCAAAGCTGCGCCAGTGTCTATTTCAAAGTGGGGAAGAATCTCCTGATAAATGTTTTCCCCCAGTGGAATTCTACTGTGTTACTTGTGGTCAGAATATTTGGTGAAACCGTTTTTTAAATTTTATTTTTATTTCAGTAGTTTTGCCTATTGTATTAGCCTGTTTTCACACTGCTGATAAAGATATACCTGAGACTGGGCAATTTAGAAAAGAAAGAGGTTTAACGGACTCAGTTCCACGTGGCTGGGGAGGCCTCACAATCACGGCAGAAGGTGAAAGGTACATCTCACATGGCAGCAGACAAGAGAAGAGAGCTTGTGCAGGGAAATTCCCCTTTGTATAAACCATCAGATCTCATGATACTTGTTTACTATCACGAGAACAGCACGGGAAAGAGCTGCCCTTATTATTCAATTATCTACCACCAGGTCCCTCCTGCAACACATGGGAATTCAAGATGAGATTTGGGTGGGGACACAGCCAAACCGTATCAGGGGTGCAGGTGGATTTTGGGTACATGGATAAGTTGTTTAGTGGTGATTTCTGAGTTTTTGGTGCACCCATCACCTGAGCAGTGTACACTATGCCCAATATGTAGTCTTTTATCCCTCGCCCCCCTCCATCCTTCACCCTGAGACCCCAAAGTTTATTGTATCATTCCTATGTGTTTGCCTCCTCACAGTTGAGCTCCCACTTATAAGTGAGAACATACAACATTTGGTTTTCCATTCCTGAGTTACTTCACTTTGAATAATGGCCTCCAGCTCCATCTAAGTTGCTACAAAGACCATTATTTTATTCTGCTTTATGGCTGTGTAGTATTTCATGCTGTATAAATATTACATTTTCTTTGTTGTTGGTTGATGGGCATTTAGAATGGTTCCATATTTTTGCAATTGCAAATTATGCTGCTATAAACGTGTGTGTGCAAGTATCTTTTTCATATAATGACTTATTTTCCTGTGAGAAGATACCTGGCAGTGGGACTGCTGGATCAGATGGCAGTTCCACTTTTAGTTCTCTAAGGAATCTCCACACCGTTTTCCATAGTGGTTGTGCTAGTTTACATTCCCACCAGCAGAGTAGAAGTGTTCCCTTTTCACCACATCCACACCAATATCTATCATTTTTTTACTTTTTAATTATGGTCAGTCTTGCAGGAATAGGGGAGTATCTTATTGTGGTTTTAATTTGCCTTTCCCTGATAATTAGTGATACGGTAAAACAATTTCTAAGGGAAAAAAAAAAAGCCTGCTACATGATTCCAGTGCGACCTAGGCCTGTGATGGTCCATGACATAGATTCCCAGTGACAGGCACTATCCTGCGTCTCCTCGCTGCCCTGACACTGCTGACGTTTTTGGATCCCCTTTCTGAGTCGACCTACTCTTTTCTGCATTCTCTTCATTTTAAATAAATTCTTTACCAAAAAGCTTGTTGGTCCCTCTGGCAGGCCCAACCCATCAGTTCACCAAACATATCCAGATAGGTCTAAATGACAACTTAAATGCTAGGTGTGAATCAGCTACAAAGAGGTTAGGACAGCTTTTGCTTTTCAAAGACCAAAATCTTTTGAGTCATTTTCAGAAAGGACTCTTCCTAGCAACAGCCTGGGATTATTCCTTCAGCCCCTCCACCCTGTGCTCTCACCAGCAATGAAAATGCATTGTAGACATGCTTCCAGTGTTCTTAACATGAATATTATTTTTTTCTTGCTAAAAAGACAGATCAGCAGTCTCTCAGGCTATTTTGTACTCTTAACATATTGACTTTCCTGATCCCTTGCTCACAGCTGAATTCTAGCCAGAGTTCTAGCTAGTTCTAGTTCCTTCTTCAACTCAGAGGCTCAGCCCTGTCTTAGACTTCGTGGTTATGGCTGCTATTATCGTTGAATGAGAGCTAGTGGGTTATAGAGTCGTCATTCCATAACCCAAGAGACTGTGCAACATGCCATTTATTCTAAAATCACTTCTGTTCCATATCTGAAATCAAGTATCCAGCTTGCAGCTCTACGTCATATCCACATCTTATCTATGCGGCCCCTCTCAATCCCTTTTTCCTCTCAGAAATCCTGCTGCTAAGCATGTGCAGTCAGGCCTTCAGACAGATATCCACCACCTTCTCTTCACCGCACTGAGTCTGTCCCCACTGTCCACCCCTACACTGCTACCTATCCCCTCTGTTAGGTCTTGCTGAGCTCCTAACATGCCCTGTATGAGTCTCTCTGAAACATTTGCCCCACCTGCTGCTAAGTTTGCACTGCCCCACTGCCAGTTCTCCGGGCTGTGCCTACTTTTCAGATTTCAGCCTCCGTATCTAGTTCCTCCCACTGCTTACTGAGCTCAGAATGCAGGTTCAGACCATGAAGTCCCTTGGATTCCAACCTAGATATTCTCCTACTCTTAGCTGATTAAAGCAATGGAATACTTTAGAGAAGCCAGGTCTAGAAGAAAGATCGCACAAATCAGTGGGCCATCTTCAGCTGGCAAACAGACTTTATTTCATCCATGTAGTGTTTTAAAAATATTTGTGTCAATCATGAAATTTGATAAATCTCACAGAAAACCCCTGGTTCTTGGTTTCTTGTGAGAAATCAGAAGGTCTCACAATATAATCAAATTATCCTATGGTAACACTCAGCTGAAGCTGAGCAGGGGCTCCTCCAAAGCACAAATTTTCCCCAGCATATAGTCACAGTGCTCCTATGGCACAAAGGTTATTTAACATGACCCTGGCACTGATCTTTCTCTAATAGTAGAGAAAGATCTGTCTGTGCCCCTGTCTCTACCAAAAGTAGGAAAATGAACAAAGAAAGAAAAGTCCATGTACTTGAAGAAACATGCAAGAGAGAGAGAGACTGTTGTGCCTGTGTGTGTGTGTGTGTGTGTGTGTGTGTGTGTGTGTGTAAGAATAGTCTTATGTGTTTAATAAGTAGAATATGTAAGTATTGATATTTTTATTTAAAACACCATCCACATCAGCCATTTAAGAATCCACATCAGCCATCAAGAATTTATCTTGATTCGGCCCATGCCCTGAAAGATTGATAGAGCATCTGCAACCAAGTCAGAATCTATAAATATTTCAAATAAATAGCAGCCTATACATAGTAGTTTAAGGACCAAGGAAAGTTGGCATATTCATCAAGAATCTTCTGAACATCTGGGTCACGCCTTATCCCACTTCCTCACCAACAGCACAGGTGCAATTGCCACTATTGGAGTCACATTTTAAAAATGGAAACAAGGAGCTACAGATTAAAAGAAAATTTATTGCTTGAAGACAGCTTCTAGTCCTTCATTTATTAAACTCCTTCAACTGATATGCATTAAGCTTCTGTATGTGTTTGGCATGGTATTGTGCACTTTACGTATTATAATTGCTGTCATTCATGGAGGGCCTACTGTATAGTAGGGGTTCTGCCAATCTCTCTCCAGATACTATATTATTTATAATCCTCCAAAGTGGCAATTATTTGCATCTTATAATAAGGAAGGTGGTGCTCAGAGAGCTAAACAGCTGGCTGGGCACAGTGGCTCATGCCTCTATTCACAGCACTTTGGGAGGCCAAGGCAGGAGCATCACTGCAGCCCAGAATTTTGAGACCAGCCTGAAAAACATAGCAAGACCCTGTATCTACAAAATAATAATAATAAACTAGACATAGTGGAGTCCACCTATAGTCTCAGCTACTTAGAACTGATTGAGCCCAGGAGGTGGAGGCTGCAGTGAGTTATGATTGCACCACTGCACTTCAGTCTAGGCAACAGAACAAGACCCTGTTTCAAAAGAAAAAAGAAAGAAGGAAGGAAAGAAGAGAGAGCGAAGGAAGGAAGGAAGGAAATAAAGAAAGGCAGGAAGGAAAAGAAAGGAAAGAAAGAAAAAGAAAGAGAGAAAGAAAGGAAAGAAAGAAAGGAAGGAAAGAAGGAAGGAAGGAAGAAAGAAAGAAGAAAGAAAGAAAGAGAGAGAAAGAAAGAAAAGAAAGAAAGAGAAAGGAAAGAAACAAAGGAAAGAAACAGAAAAAGAAAGAAAGAAAAGAAACAAAGAGAAAGAAAGCAAGCTAATGCTAAACCACTGGCCCATGGACACACCTTGTATGTAAGGCACCAACGGTCACACCCAGGCCAGTCTAAATTCAAATGGAGATGGAGAGTGGTGTCATCTCTTAGATGGGTAAGTCTTTTTATATTGCTCAAAGCTGAGTATTACGCAACCATGAACGGCAAAGATGGGTCAGTATGAAACTCTACCATTCCCCCAAATAACCTAAAAGAGATTCGCCTACAGACAGAAACAGTGGACTCACCCAATAAAACTCAAGCATGTTTGTTTTAAAGCCTTCATGTTTAATTTCTAAAATATCCTCAGCACTTTACAATATGAAAAGCAGCTAATGTTTTAGTGGGTAATCTGCCTTCAAACCGCATTCTCCGTTTGAGGATTTCACTTAGCCTTCCATAATTTTGTAATCAAATCTTACAAAAACTTTAACCTCCACATGTTAATAAATAGCAACAAAAATTCATATGTAGTGGCACAATGAAAAAAAGTAATAAAGCTGTTCATTACCCTTGACTCTTCTGCTCCTTTGCCCTTGTTTTCCCTCTGCACATGGACACAAATTGAACTGATATTGAATTTGCTTCACTTGTGTAATACTATTCATACACGCTTTTGTAATTCATTCACTTCACTCACATTTCACCTTTTGTCATTTCAATCACTTTAAATCTGCTTTGGCCTTCTTCACATTCAGTCTGCTAAGTTCCTGAGCATGAGTAGAGGATTCATTAACTTTACGTTCTGGGTTTGTGGTTACAGTAGGAATAATCAGGGGACAGGTTTAGATATTGACAATACTGCTGGAATAGCCCTGAAATAAGGCCTCGAGAGAAGACAGATGCCAGCCTTTCCTGGGCTGGACTTTCCCAAGTAGACACACAATCAGAAAATGTGGCCTTGTCACATTCAGTAACAGTGTAAGAAGTGGCTAAATATTTGGATTCTGTAATCAGACAGGCAGAGTTCTGATCCCAGAGCACCAGTTCCTACTACAGGAACTTGAACAAGTTACTTGGTCTCTGTGTGCCTCCACTTCCTCATCTGCAAAATGCATATAGTATCAACCACGTAGGATTGTTCTGAGGATTTAAAGGAGAATATCTACATAAAGCATTTACTCATATGTGTTCAGTAAATGTGCATTATTATTATGGTAGAGCTATGAAGGTGTAGAACTAATCTTCTGTCTTTTAGCATAGTCTGATGAAAACACGAAAAAGGCATTAAAAATGAAAACATGAAAAAGGCATTAAAAAATCCCAAACTACTTAACAAAGTAAAGAGCATATAAACAACAACAACCAAAAAACCAAGCCTCATATAAAGTAATTATTTATTCAGACCAACAGTCTAATGCCAAGAGACGCCTTTAGTGAAAAAGCCTTGTTGCCCTTCAATATCATCTTCAAATGTTAACAACACTGAATATTAATAAACTTCCTTTAGCAAATAATGAATCCAGCCTTCCTTAACTAAATTCAAGCTCTTTGAGGGCTCTCTTTATATTTGTCTTGTACAACTCTGTGATAATAGTATTCCTAGGGCCTGCTATTTGCTGTGAAAAGGGCAGAATACTTTACTCCTCTAATTCTTAAATTTTAGAAATATAGTGAATGAATCTCAATTTTATAGTCTCGTGTATAGCCTACTTTCCCTTTCTCTTTGCAGACAGAAGAGTGTTAATTTCTCAGTGTTGGGCGTAAAGGCAAAGCTGGGTGACCAAATACCTGATGGAACAAAACAGGCTGAGACCAAGGCAATGTTATGGGAAAGACATAGCTGACTTCCTGGGACCAGAAAAGATAAGAGCACTAGCGTGGGTCTGATTGATCCAGTCCTGCTTACAGTAGGGATAAAAGATGAGGAAACACTGAGTCTAAATCCAGGTAAGCTTCAGAATTAAGCCTCGTTTAGCAAACTCAGTAGATTAAAAGAATCTGGGTGGAAAATTCTAAAGGCAGCTGGTTGCTCTAGCAAAGATAGAAAGTAAAGGAAACTTGATTATCTGGAGACAAGCTAGGTGTCTTTCATCTTAAGAAACCAGAGACTGTAACCGCAGGCCTGAATCTTAAAACACAGAAATGATCTCTTCGTTCATTCAGGATCACCGACACCTGCTGCTCTGGTGGCAAATGCCTTCAGATGAGGCCATAATGCTAGACATTTTTGTTTGTTGTTACCAGGAAACTATTCCGGCACCTTTGTCAACCAAACACTGCCCATCTCTGACCTTTTTTCCAGGTCACTTATAGCTTTTTGGAAGTGTACTGATCAGAACATGTCCTTCTTCAAGGGTAATCTTATACTTTCTATTTTCATTCTAATACCCTGCTTGGTGATGCCAAGAACACTCTGACCTTTTTTTCCTTCCCTTACAGCTACAGCGTCTTCAAGACCTGAGACTCCATGGTCTCTTAGAAGCAGTTCAATCCAGACACTATTTGTTGAGCATTTACAGAGGATACAAAAGAAGCAAAAGGCTCAGTCTTGGCAAAAGGCTCAGGTAGATACAATATTCATGAACCCATAAACTGATGAACATCTTATATACAAAACAAAGCAGCATATTATTAGGCACCAGACACTAGACTGAAAATATTTCAGAAATTTAAAAGAACCCAGGTGCTTTTAAAGCAAATATGTTGCTGGCATATAATAATGGTAATGTAATTATTCCATAAATGGGACATATATAATAGAACGAATTCAGTGATGAGTCTTCTGTTAGTTGTTGTTCAGTGGTGAGATATTTGCCCAGGATGTTATTGTACATTCTCAAGGAACATACATAGGAGGAACATTCCAGCAAATGCAGATTAATATTAATAGGAAGCGTTGGTGCTCCTGGCTATGAACAGGTGGGCCATCTCACATACGAGCTGGAGGAATTTCTTCTAAATCACTGGCCTAAGGCCTAGGCCAGAGATGGCAAATAAATAGCATAATGATCCCTTTGCTTCCTAAAGCAAATATCACAGTCTTTTTCTCCCTGAGCCCTAAAATGGCCACAGAAATTTTCTCAAGTCAGTCCTGCTGGTGGCCATCACCAAGGATCAGAAATTGGCCTTGTAGACCTGTTTGCCAACCTGACCTCTGATCCAAGCATGGCTTAACTCATATTTCAGCCTAAATAAAGAGGTAAAACCTCTACCCATGTCCTAATAAATCCTTGGGATGCTTTCCATCTTTATGAGTCTAACAATCTTGAATCAGTAATAACTGCAGACAGTCATTTATGGAAGATCTTCATTTCTAAATAAAAGTGGAAGACATGGATATAGTTTTGGTTTAATATGCCAGCTGGGTCAAGAAATACCTAGTATGCTCTGATAATAAAAATGTGTTTCTTGAGTAGCTGTATATTAAAGGGCACTGTGTTAGGGTTCTCCAGAGAAACAGAACCGACAGGATTACATAGAGAGAAAGAAATACATTTTAAGGAAAATTGGCTCATGTGATTATGGACACTAGCAAGTTCAGTATCTGAAGGGTAGGCCAACAGGCTAGAGACCCAAGGAAAGCTGAAGTTGCATTTCAAGTCCTAAAGCTGTCAGTCTGGAGACCCAGGAAGGGTCCATGTGGCAGTTCAAATCCAAAATTCATCTGCTGATAGAATTCCTTCTTGCTTGGGGGAGGTCAGTCTTTCTTCTGTAAGTATTTCAACTGATTGACTGAGGCCCTTCCACACTGTATCTGCTTTACTGAAAGTTAACTGAATTGAAATGTTAATTTCATCCAAAAAAACATTCTCACAAAAACATTTAGAATAATGTTGGATCAAGTATCTGGGCATTATACCCTAGTCAAGTTGACACATACAATTAATCATAGGCTATTATAAATATGAATTACCAAATGAATTATAAATTAATCTGAAAATAATATTAGTTGTTTCCAATTCATAATCTACAAAATCTGAAATCACCTAGTATGAATGAAATGTCTTCACAACCGCAGTGGATGATTTGGTGAAGGTGTCCTCCACCCTGGAACTTTGCTTTCAGCAAAGCTTTCTTTCATTTGGGCAAGAATGACCCATATCAAAGACCATGAAATTTAAACTTAGCAATTGCAAGAGAGTAATATTATCTGAAATTTTACAATCTGTGTATCCAAACAGGTAAATTTACTTAGGAAATCCTATAGTAAATGTCATCAGAAGAAAGAAATTCTATAATCAAAGTAGCAACCTCATGCAATCTCACTGCCAAATGGGGTTTTAAAAAGACAAAACTTCAAACAGTATGAAAAATCAATTTTTTTATCATACTGACTTTTTATATTTTATTTTAAATGCCAATTTATAAAAATACTGTCTAGAATAGAATCCAGAATACAAAATAATTTCTCCAAATCAATACAAAAGCAACTTAACAGAAAAAAAAGGGTAAAAGATGTAACAATGAGAAAATCTACTAATGTTCAGAGAAGTGCGAATTTCCACTATAATACTTCACACCAGAAATATTGTCAAAAATTTAAAATCCTGATATCAAATGTTGGAGAGAAAATGGAGCAACAGGACTCCTTTTGTGCAATGAAACCACATTGGAGAACAATTTAATGACATCAAACAAAGTGGAAGCTGCATGTACCTTCTAGCCAAGGAATTCCACTTCTAAGAAATTCATGCACAAAGAAATATGCTAAAATATTTGTAGCAGCATTTTGCGAATAGGAGAACGAGTAAATAAGTTGTGGCATATTCATATTATGGAATACTATACAACAATTCAGTAACTGACCTAGATCCCCATGTTATTTTTTTAATCTTAAAAATATTTTGTTGGGCCGATTAGGAGCAGCTGAGGATTGCAGATCCCAGTGAAAGCGTGGAGGGTGAGTGGACGCCACATTCCCAGACGGATTTTTATTGCCCACCGACCAGGAGATTCCCAGGGGGAGGAGCCCCACGGGTCGCCAGCGCACCTGGTTTGGCCGGCGCGGCTGTTTTCCCTGCGCGGGCGTTTTCGCTGCCGCTGTTTGGAGCGGCGCCGTGGCGCAGCAGTTCCCAATACAAAATACGTGGGTCTGGGTGCTGTTTTCCCTGGCAATTGGAACTCCAGGAAGGCAAAGCCGCCCATTCATTTGATTAAAAAAAGGGGACTGAAACAGACAGCCAGGCCAGGAGATTTCCCAGGCAAAAAAACGCCAGCGCCTGCGGTTTCAGCCGGCGCAGTGGGTCACCGCACGGGAAATCATACAGATCCCAGCGCCTTTTCAACAGGCGGCTGGAACACCTGGGAGACAGTGACCATTCAACTAAAAAAGACGCTCTGAGGCAGGGAGCCAGGTGATCAGGCTCGGCTGGTCCCACCCCCACAAAAAAACAGCCATCAGAAACGCTCTGGATCAAGAGTTTCACAGCAAGCACAGCTGAACCCGGGACGGTCCAGCTCTGTGGGGGAGGGGCGACCGCCATTACTGAGGCAGTCTGCCACTGCGGAGGTACTTTGCCATTGCAGAGGCAGTTCTAACTACACCGGTATAAACTGGACTGCAGGGAAGTTCACATGGCAGCTGGGCGGAGCCCACACCAGCTCAGCAAAGCCTCTGCAGGCAGTGAGTAGGCTGCCTCATCGCTGGGCAAGGCAGTCCTGACAAAAAGGCAGCAGCACAAGGGAAACTCATAAATAAAGCCCTAACTCCCCGGACAAAGCACCTGGGGAAAAAAAGGGGTTTATGAGTTCTGCTGCAGCAGACTTAAACGTACCTGCCCAGCAACTCTGAAAGAACAACGGAGCTCACAGCTCAGCATTTGAGCTTCTATA
>PVKV010019039.1:0-43195 GCA_004027835.1 Alouatta palliata
CAGACACACACAGGGACACACAGATACTCACACAGACACAGACACACACAGGGACACACAGATACAGTTGCACGCACACACACCATTACACACAAATACATACACAGACACAGACTTGCACACTCACACAAGGACACACAGTTGTACACACACTACCACACACAGATACGCAGAGACACTTTCACACTCACATGGGGACACAGATACACTCATACACACTGACACAGAGATGTACTCACACGCTTCTGAGCTGACACACATGGCCATTGTCACACAGCAGTACACTCTCACACACACACCAAATACACACAGACGCCCTGGCCCTCACCCTCACAGTCTCTCACACTCGTGGACACACCCCAGATGAGTCTTTACACTCATGGATGCCGGCTCATTCTCGCACTGGCACACTCACACAGCTGGACTCACGCACACACACACCCAGTCACACACACACTCACGTGTGCATGCCTACACGTGCACACTCACTTCCATGCACGCATCGCAAGGACACACACAGCTGCATTCTTTCCTGAAGTCACTCACTGCCTTCTACAGAAAAACTCTACCCAGCTCACTTTCCCGGCCTGGCTCTGAGCGGCTCGTCAGGCTGGCACTTGGCACCTGAACACCCTCGCGCCCCCCACCTGCACCCCACCCGAAGCAGTCATTACAGTTTTGGGATTCATTTTAACTTTCAGATGTGAGGCTGGTGATGAGAGCTGACTTTGAATGACACCTATAATCAGTCCTCAATTATCTGTGCTGGCGGAAGAGGGAGCGTGGGCCTGGCTCCTCTGAGCCCTTCCACGTGGCTCTCTGCCACACCCTGGTTTTCATGTGACACCGGAGCATCCACTGGTCCGGAAGTGACCCCAGGCCTGGTGACAGAGCCGCTCCGTGTGAACTGGGGAGGGACCGCTTGGCAGACCGAGGCTCTGCCCTGCCCTCCCTGCAGCCCTGCAGCTTAGAGAGGCAGCCTCGCCCCCCTTCGAGGTCGCCCGGGTTTGCCCTTTCTCCAGCCCTCCTGGGAGCTGAGGAGGTGGATAACAGGGTTTCAAAGGGCACCGGCGCTGCAGATAAACAGGGGGAGCGGAAATGTCAACAGAACAAACACTTCGGGTCAATAAACTTTCAGCTTATCCAGACCAGGTCTCGTTTCCCTGAGTACCATCCAGGGGAGGCCAGAAGCAAGAAGCTTTTCCATGTACTGCATTTCAAGCAGTGCCTGTTTACATACAATACACATGCCGGGCTCTGGGTGAGGGGCAGGGGGAGGGGGTGGTGTTTGCAAAGTGCAAGGGCCTGGCAGGCGTAGGTACCAGGAAGCATCTGCCGCTCATGCTGGGAGCCTGAGACCTCTGCCCCCCGAGACCTGGGGAGAGGCGCTTCTCCAGTGGGCAGGAGGTGGCCTGGGCTATGTAGAGGAAAGCACTTGGCCCTGGGGTCCGAGGCGGAGGCCAGCGGCTGGTTCTGCCACCCTCTCACTTACGTCATAGGATGGGCAAAAGGAAGGAGGGACTCCCGGGTCTTTTCAGATCTTGTCAAAGCTGACCTGGAAGGCTGGGGGTTTCTGAGGCTCGGTTTTCCCTCCCGTGAAATGGACGGTCCGGTGAGCAGCCGACTGTCTGGCATGCGCCCAGCCCCGCAGTGCCGGGAAGCAGCTCCCCGCACCCTCGAGCTTGCACTGTGCTTTTCAGATCTGATGAACAAACCACACGTGAGTCAGCCTTTGAAGTAAAGGAAGGAAGGGTTTCGGCTTTCCTTTTGAAGTTAGGAGGAGCTCTTTCTGGAAGAGAAGAGCGACCTTGTCACAGTGAGGGCTGGAGAGAGAGGGCCCCGGGGCCCAGTCCCCCCGCTCGGCGTCCACTGACCAGTCTTCTCTTCTTCCCCCACACAGCTCCATGTCCATCCGCTGGCCAGGCCGCCCCCTCGGAAGCCATGCCTGGATACTGATAGCCATGTTTCAGCTCGCCGTGGACCTGCCCGCCTGCGAGGCCCTGGGCCCGGGCCCCGAGTTCTGGCTCCTGCCGCGGTCGCCGCCCCGGCCGCCCCGGCTGTGGAGTTTTAGGAGTGGACAGCCAGCGCGGGTCCCGGCCCCCATGTGGAGCCCCCGGCCGCCCCGCGTGGAGCGGACCCACGGACAGATGCAGGTGTCCCGAGCCAGACGGGCTCACAGGCCCCGGGACCAGGCGGCCGCCCTTGTGCCCAAGGCAGGACTGGCCAAGCCCCCAGCTGCGGCCAAATCCAGCCCTTCCCTCGCCTCGTCGTCCTCGTCCTCGTCTTCCGCAGTGGCCGGGGGGACCCCGGAGCAGCAGGCCCTCCTGAGGCGGGGGAAGAGGCACCTGCAGGGGGACCGTCTTAGCAGCTTCGACTCCAGAGGCAGCCGGCCCACCACAGAGACTGAGTTCATCGCCTGGGGGCCCACGGGGGACGAGGAGGGCCTGGAGTCCAACACACTTCCGGCCATCTACGGCCCCACCACGGTCTCCATCCTACAGACGCGGAAGACAACGGTGGCCGCCACCACCGCCACCACCACGGCCACCCCCATGACGCTGCAGACTAAGGGGTTCACTGAGTCCCTGGATCCCCGGAGAAGGATCCCAGGTGGGCTTAGCACAACAGAGCCTTCCACCAGTCCCAGCAACAGTGGGGAAGCCACCCAGCCCCCAAGGATTCTGGGGGAGGCCTCAGGTATGGCCGTCTCTCTTCTGGTTTGGGTTTGCTTGGGGTTGAGGGCTGGGGGTGTGACTCAGGAGAGATGCCTGCATGTCCCGGGGGGGATGTCACGTGCGGAGGCGCTGAGAAGATATAAGCATGATGTATCCACAAGCTTGCACCTGCGTGCAGACGGTTAGATACACGCTGTGCCCTAGAGGAAGAGGGCTGTGAGAAGGGAGTTTCCCTCCTTAGTATGCACCTAGAAGTGGGCGCTGCGCCCCTCGCACCTCTGTCAGGGACCAGCCAAATCCGCCAGGTGCTGCTCCCCTCGTGCCTCTGGTACGGACCGGCGGAATCCACCACACATAGCCATGTCTTCCAGAATCGGAGAATTTAGTCTCTGGGGCCGGCCCAGGGAGTGAGACGCTTGCTTGTTTCGTGACAGAGTAAAGGATTTCCCGCTTCAGGAGTCTCCAAAAGCCTTCAAGGGTGTGGGACCCATGGGCGGGGGCAGGGTGCCTGCCTACTTGACCTCAGTTGAGGATCGGGAATGGCCTTAAATAGCAAGAAAGACCAAAGCCAGGTAAAAGGAAGAACTTCCAGTAGTGTTAACAGAAGCTTCTCAGGTGGCAGCATTCTGCTCCCTGGGGATGTATGAGGAGGATATTGGAAGGATGGAGATGAGAACAAAGGGCTTTGGCTCCCTGCTGCTGTTACCCTAACTGCCTGTGGACACACATGGATATCTCCTTCCATGCAGTTCTGTTGTTTTTTATTTTCCTCCTATACATGGTCCTGCATTTGCCTTGAAAGGAGTCACCCTTGGAAAGGAAGCCTTGTCCCTGAACTGGCAGCCTGCACTGCTGTCACCAGGCTTCAAGGCAGACCTACGGGGGAGAGCTCAGCACCCCGGGCCCCCTGTCACCCTCACCTCCCTCCAGTTTTCTCTGCCTTGTTAACAGGCACAGCCCAATGTGCCAGGCTGGCTCAGAAGTTCACAACTCAGATCTGTGCGTGCACATTCTAGACAAACAGCAGCATTTGCTAACTGTAAAATCTGATGCAGGTTTCAGGGCGTCAGTGCAAAATGGATGGGGGCACCCTGTGGCGTCACCCCTCACTTTCCACACCCTCGGGCTTGTGGCTCCGTGGAACTCAGCCAGGCCTCTGCAGAATCCAGGGGAGGGAAGAGAGCTGCTCTTCGGAGCTCACCTGCAGGCGGCCGGCGGGGCAGGCAGCCAGACCCTCTGCGTCCTCGCTAGGCTGCGTCCTGGCCCGGGTTCCTCCTCTTCTCAGGCAGGCAGGCAGGCACCGGGCAGTTGCTGGACAGGTTTTCCTGGGGTGGGCGGCTTTTGTCCTTCAGCCGGTGACCTACTTTCTTCCTTCACCTGGACAACAGAACCTGCGCTTTTTATTCTGAGCTCCTCTTCCCTAGAGAGCAGTGTTTCTATGGAAGCACAGCCCGAGCTCCCTGCGGATGCTGGGGGCTGTGCCTGGAGGTGGAGGCTGTGGGCTTGGGAGAGGCTCCGGGGGAAGAGGCTCCGGAGGCCCTGCACTGGCTCCCTCCCACGCAGCCTCTTTTGGGAATCCACGGACACGCGGGGCCTGCGGTTCATCTTGCACCGTCAGGCGCCTGCGAGCAGTTTACAAAGCGTTGGTTTTTAGCTCCGTAAACCCAGCAGCCATCATTATAACAGGATTTCATGCTCCCTTAGTGTCACCTCCTCTGTGTACGTCACTTACTATATAGACATGGATGGGGAGACAAGTTCGCATTTATTCCAAATTACATTTGTTATTACTGAAGTTAAACACCCGGGACAGCGTTACAGGCTTAGCGAATTAATTCACAGCGCATTGGAGGTTGCTAATCCATCTCGGCAGATGCTTATCTTGGAAACGATTTATGATTCTTCATAATATTATCTGGTGCTAGATTAACTTGTTTAGCAAAACAAATCTAAAAAGAGGAAAATATGTGTGTTTGCTTCTAATGCAGAGAAATGTGAATTCTGGAAAGAGATGCCGGCCGCGGGGAAGGGAACAGGTGGTTTACAGTAGCGCTCGTCAGGGCTGGGCCGCGGTCCTGAGCTTCCAGGCCCGGGAAGAGGGACGAGAGGAAATGCGGGGATGATTCCTCTAACTGGGTTCCTCATAGCTCAGTGGGTACCATGTAAGTGAATTAGACCAGAGCAGGAGCAATTTAGGTTAGACACTGGGAAGAACCGTCTGGTGATGCTGGAGGTGAGCTCTTTGCTTAGGCTACTGAGAACAGGCTGCATCATCTCCTTTTCTGGAGCCCCCAGGTAGAGGGGGTTTGGGGAGAGGGGAAGAAAGCAACTATTTAAGCTTCCCTGGATGGAAGGAGTGGTGGAACAGAGGGCAGAACTCCCTGGTACCCCCTTGCCTTGGCAGTCATCAGATGTAGACCTGGGCCCCCAACAGTTGGTGGAACGTGGACACTGCTCACACTCCTCAGACACGTAAGACAGCAGGAGTGATCTCGGGGATTCCAGAGCTGCAACCTGGGAGGGCATGCATTGCTGCAGTTAGTTAGCAGGTGCCTCGACTGAAGATCTGGGCGAGAATCTGGGCGCTGTTGCATGTCACCATGTGACCCTGGAAAAGTTCTCTTCTCTCCTGATTTCCTTTTCTTCACCAGCAAAATTGAGGCTTAGAAATATTTTTCCTAAGCAGTTTCTGTGAGAGTTTAGAGGAGCAACACTGAGTATAAAATAAGGCACCTGGCACGGAACAATTCTCCACACTCATCTGTTGTTTTTATACCCAGCAAGAGTGGCCTGAGGACGACAGGGTTGCCTGTGTCAGAGGCAGAACAGGTTGCCAGGGACTTGGGAGTCTTATCGTCTCAGACACAGCCAGCTTTGCCACGGAGCACCCCCAAATTTGGAATTGGAGTTGTAGGAGTGCATGAAACATCCATCAAGTGAGTTTTACCTGTCCAAAAAGGAAACCTTGGTATCACGTTTGGGAATGTGTAAATTTTATTTTTGCTTCTGCAGAGAAATATTTAGAAGGGACATGTCCTATTTTTCTATCTCTCTGTAGCACAAGTATTGCTAGGCACAGAGAAGACAGGTGGCTAGTGATTTGGGGCACTCTGAAATTTCTCAGGAAGTATCATTACTTGAGATAGCTGATGGAATGATTAAAGGGGTCCCTTTCAGGATTCACCCTACATATAAAGCAATTGGGAAATCTCTTTGAGTTTCAGGGTAATGGTTAAGAGTCCCACTGCCTGCCTTCAGATTCCTGGCTTCAGGTCATGATCACTGTGTAAATGTGGGCAACTTGCTTGTCCTTCCTGTGCGAGTGGGGTTGATAGAGTTAACCATCTTGTAATGTTGTTGTAAAGATTCAGTGAGATAGAGCATGCCAAGTATTCAGTGCCTGGCATACAGCAGTTCTCTGTATGTGCGTGCTGCTGTATATATAAGGATGTATATATATAAGGATGGTGATGGTGATGATGACAGTGATGGCAACGATGGTGGTGACAGTGATGATGAGGATGATGATGATGGACATGGAGATGATGATGGTGATGATGATGATGATGTTGGTATTGATGATGATGGTGATAATGATGGTAATAGTGGAAATGGTGATGATGATGATAGGGAGATCATGATGGAGATGGTAATGATGGTGATGGAGATGGTAATGATAGTGATGGAGATGGTGATGATGGAGATGATGATGTGATGGAGATGATGATGGTGATGGAGATGGTGATGATGGTGGTGGAGATGGTGATGATGGAGATGATGATGGACATGGAGATGATGGTGATGATGTTGGTATTGATGATGATGGTGATAATGATGGTAACGGTGGAAATGGTGATGATGATGATAGTGAGATGATGATGATGGAGGTGGTGATGATGGTGATGATGATGGTAATGGTGATGATGATGGAGATGATGATGTTGGAGATGATGGTAATGGAGATGATGATGATGGTGATGATGATGGTGATGATAGTAATGGAGATGATGATGGTGATGATGATGGAGATGGTGATGATGGTGGTGATGATGGTAATGGAGATGATGATGGTGATGGAGGTGATGGTGATGGAGATGGAGATGGTGATGATGATGGTAATGGAGATGATGATGATGGTGATGGAGATGATGGTGATGGAGATGGTGATGATGATGGTAATGGAGATGATGATGGTGGTGATGGAGATGATGGTGATGGAGATGATGGTGATGGAGATGATGGTGATGGAGACGGTGATGATGGTGATAGAGATGTTGGTGATGGAGATGGTGATGATGGTGATGATGATGGTAATGGAGACGATGATGATGGTGATGGAGATGATGGTGATAATGATGGTAATGGTGGAAATGGTGATGATTATAATAATGAGATGATGATGATGATGGAGATGATGATGGTGATGGAGATGGTGATGATAATGGAGATGGTGATGATGCTGCTGATGGTAGCAACGATGATGATGATAATTGTGGTGATGATGATGATGGTTACCATTATGCTGATTTGCTGCCACCAGCTTTGTTGCTCTATTGAGGGCTCATTTGATGAGTTCCTGCAGCCATGTCCCTGGCCGTGGCACTCTGTGCTGAGGTGTAGATGCTGCTAGCCAGGAGCCTCTTGGGGTGGAACGTCACCTGGCGCAGGTTCATGGAGGCAGTGAGCCTCCGGCGTCACGTGAGCACTGGCAGAGTGTGACTATCAGATGGGCCAGAAGTTCGCTTGAGGCCGGCGTCGGGGGGAGGCTCCCCACAGTGCGGCCCCAACCCCTGTGACAGCTCTCTTGTTGGTCACATTTCAAATGTGGAATCACAGAGTCTCCTGGGAGAAAAACAAAAAGTCATTCTCTGAGTTTTTATCTTAAAACATGGAAGGCAAACTTGTGGGGAATTCAAGCCAACTGATTTGGGTTTCCGAATACGACCACTGTGGGAATGACTGGAGCGGGGGTGCCTGGTATGCAGCTAGTGTTCAGGTGAGGTTTCCTGAAGCTTACCTTCTTAGACCCTGCATGCCCGCACCTGGCTCCAAGACTTTCCCGCCTGCTCAGACCAATCTGCTGCTTTCCCCAGCTCATGTTCTGTCTCTCAGAAAGCCCAGCACCTAGGAGGGGCCCTGAAATGCTCTAGATGCCTATCATCATTCGGGGTTTGCCTCTGTTCAATCAGTCACGTATTCGTGACTTCCAGCAGCTCAAGGATGAGATGGCTCAGATGTCATCCAAGTCTGGCCTGGCAATTTTTACTTTGGAATTCACTCATGCGTTTCCAAGGATGGTTTCCAAATTTGCTTTGTCCTTGTCACCAAGTGGGTGTGGAGGTTGAGGGGGGCTTCTGCATCCTTTAGGTGTGTCCCTCTGTACGCACCGGTGACACGCTGGTGTCGTTTCCTCTGCACCCCAGCGGTCAGCTGACCTAAGCATCAAGGCAGGCCAGCCAACCTCAGGACCAAGCCTCACAATGGTGAAATATTTTCTAAATACCAGGATTGGAGTGGAAGAAAATGAACAGATGCCACAGGGAGAGACGTCCTCTTCCCCTTTGGTGTAAAGCCACGGCGGCGGTTTAAATGCTGAGCTCCTTTTAATTAAGTTGCTGGGTGTTTGCTACCGGGGAAGTGAATCTGTCCTTAATTTAAAGATATTTGAAGCAAATGACTCATGAACTTGAAAAGTTTTGAGTGGCTTAATTGGGATACGAGAATCAAAGAGCAAATGAGTGCTTGGAGCGCTACGAAAGATCCTAAACTCTGTAGACAGTGAGCTGGGCTTTAGGGTCTTGACTGGGATCTTCCGAATCGACGCAGCATGGCAATCCTGCACGCTGTGGTCTCGGTGGCGGCCTGTGGTCGAGGTCCTATGCTGGCCGACGGCTCGCTGGACCCAGTCAGCCTCTTAGAGCACTCCCTCCGCTTTTGCTGAGCACACCTGTGCTCACGCCAGATAGATACACGTGCTCCAACTCATGGAAGTCCAGCCCGCAATACTTCTGGACACGTCCGTGTTGCAGGCCTCCGTGCATTTCCCTCCCGAATGACCCTGGCTTCAACTTACTGCATTTAGCTATTCTTAAGCCTCTTTATTCCCTAGGGCCTCATTCTCCTTCTAAGAGCATGTTAGGGATGGGAAGGTCTGTCATGCCCATCCTTAGGCATTTTCTTTTCTTCTCTTTACTTTTCTTTCTCTTTTTTTTTTTTTTGAGGCAGAGTCTTGCACTGTGGCCCAGGGTAGAGTGCAGTGGCATGATCTCTGCTCACCGCAACCTCCGCCTCCCATGTTCAAGTAATTCTTCTGCCTCAGCCTCCTGAGTAGCTGGATTACAGGCACGCGCCACCACACCTGGCTAATTTTTTTTTCTTTTGTATTTTTAATAGAGACAGAGTTTCACTATGTTGGCTAGGCTAGTCTTGAACTCCTGAACTCGTGATTCGCCCACTCTGGCCTCCCAAAGTGCTGGGATTACAAGCATCAGCCACGGCGCCTGGTCTATCCTAAGGCACTTTCTCCGGGAGAGCTGCTGGGCTCAACGCTGTCTTCCTTCACCAGGCCCTGGAGAGCTGCCTGGACTTACTGACTTGTTCAGGAGTTTCCAGCAAGAAGAGGAAGACTTTAATGAATGGCTGCTTTACCTGAAAACCAGTCTCCTTTAAGGGAATGGGGGTGGGGTCGCTGACTACTCGGGTAGCCGGCAGCTGCACAAAACATACCCTTGTAGGATATGCCTTTCCTTACGTCGTGAATAACACTGAGCCCTGGATTGATAGCAAATCTGTTTGATATATGGTGGATTGAATTCATGATTTCCATCCGCTCACTGGGGAATGATTCTGAATATTGAGATTAAATGTTAGACAGAATGTCATTTCTAGACTTTTTTGTTTTACTGTGTTACGAGGACCAGTTTTAGAATGTCTGGCTTCTTGATCAGTTATTCAATGAACCATCAACTCTCTACTTAGTTGATAGTAAATGCCACACCTCGGGGTAGGAGGGGGTTAGGAGATGCAAAACGTGGCCCCGCCTCCTCTTTTCAAGGAGTTTAAAATATCCAGTTGGGAAAGCATGACAGATAAAGACATATCCTTGCACAAGAGAGAAATGACAGGTAAGGACGGTGGAGGAAGTCTCACCAAGCCACAGCTTCCAATCGCCCGGCTGTTATTCTGGCAATAGAGATTGGAAGGAGACGGCAGCCGTAGCAGGTTTCCTGGAGCTGAGCCCTGGGGTGGGGAGGGGAGGCACAGGAAGAGCCCACCTTGGGGAGGTGTAGGGGGCTGAGATGGAGCAGGCAGAGCTTCTGCAAGCCTGGACTGCGGAGGGAGCCAGGCCCAGCTTCCACCTCCCCTGAGGCTGAGTTTCTTGGCCTCTGGAACAGAGGCTGAATAAGGCGACCCCTGAGGTCCCTCCCCTAGCTCAGCATTGTCCTAAGAATGGGCGAGTCCTGGTGTTCTTTCTGCAAGGAGATGGAAAGATGGTTTTGAAGAACACTTTTTCCAGACTTGTCATCGGTGAAAGAAGAATGCTGGAGAGCGCTCCCCTTCCCTCCCTGCCAGTGTCCACTGCCAGCTGCCCCTGGGAGAGCTCAGTGGTCTATGTACACAGGCAGGCTGTGGGTGTGGTGGGACCCATGGCTGTGGGCTCCATTTGAAGCTTCCACTTTGGGAGTCACCCTTTCTCCAGGGGCGGAACCGTCTGCCCGACCTCTGCCCAGGAGTGGCCCGCGCTGTGGATGTCTAGCTTGAAAGAATGCCATGTGAATCTTGCCGGTAGAAAAAGCATCAGCCTCACCTTTGCAGCAGATGAGTTCCAAGCGACACTTGAGGGCTCCCCAGGTGGTCACTGACCGTCAGTCCCGGAGACTCAGTCGAATTCAGAGGCAGACAGACATGGGATAGACCAGTGTGCTGCATGGTTAGATGTGAAGACAGGCTTCGGGTCCCTGCTCTCGACACAGTTCAGTGTGGTGCAGTGAATCTCAGCTCTGTCCACCTTGCAGTCTGTTGTAAGGGTGCAGTCGATGCAAGATAGGGGGGAAAAAGCTTCCCTTTCCAGAAGTTTCTTTCAGCACGAGGGAAGCCAAGTTTGTTAAAGGAACAGAGGCACTGAGAATCTGCCCCCAGAGGTGACTGATGTGTGGGACACATCAGGTTTGAAGCTGGTGCCAGCAGAAAGAGTGCCCACCTTGGCCAAGGTGGACCCAGGCTGTGACTGCAGCTGTCCTTGCCTCTGTCTTGTGACCCCATGGTCCTCTGAATCTTTGCCTGCAAAACGGGGAAGCAATTTCTGACAAGGTCGCTGTGAGACTGGACCATCCCAGCCCACGTGGGAAGCTGAGCACCATAATGAGCATGCCAGCCCCTCCAGTTGAGTCAGGTTGAGTCACGTCTTAAAATACGCACGAAGCCCACCTCACCGGTGGCTGTGCCAGCGTAATCAAATGGTGTTTGTGGTGGCAAAAATGCCGTTTGCTTTCTGTGGCCTTCCATATCCTCTTCTGCGGTCACTCAGGTTGTGTGGCTGCCTGCTCGGTGCTGTTCTGCCCAGATCATGATCTCTGCCCTGGAAGGACTCAGTTCTCACCATGGCAGTCAGACCTACCCCAGGAAGCCCTCAGCCTGGCCCCTTCACTGTGCCAGGTCAACACCCTGAGGCATGGTTTGTGTGAGCCCCAAGGAGGGGATGGGGGAGAGAGATGGGGGCTGGAGCCAGCACCATTGCCTTTGCAAGGGATCAGGCTTGCCCTCTCCCGACTCTTCGCTCTACATAGCTGGGAGAGCACTTTACAGTTGCACACGCCCCTCCCTTTAGGTAGCTGGGATAGCATTTTACAGTTGCACACACCCCTCCCTTTATGTAGCTGGGAGAGCACTTTACAGTTGCACACGCCCCTCCCTTTACGTAGCTGGGATAGCATTTTACAGTTGCACACACCCCTCCCTTTATGTAGCTGGGAGAGCACTTTACAGTTGCACACGCCCCTCCCTTTACGTAGCTAGGAGAGCACTTTACAGTTGCACACGCCCCTCCCTTTACGTAGCTGGGAGAGCACTTTACAGTTGCACACACCCCTCCCTTTATGTAGCTGGGAGAGCACTTTACAGTTGCACACGCCCCTCCCTTTACGTAGCTGGGAGAGCACTTTACAGTTGCACACGCCCCTCCCTTTATGTAGCTGGGAGAGCACTTTACAGTTGCATACACCCCTCCCTTTACATAGCTGGGATAGCACTTTACAGTTTGCCCAGCTGGTGCTGGACTCCTTGTTGTTCTCTAAACCACCCTGGGCAGGGGAAGGAGGGTCTGAGCTCAGAGGCCCCGGCACTGTGAATGCGGAGTGGGGCAGGACCCAGCTCTCCTGACTCCAGGACCGCAGCACTTTCCACGATTTTATGGGGGCTCTTTGGGGCTTGGGGACCCTCCCACCACACACCTCTGCTGCCTGAAGCATCAGGATGCCCTGAGTTTGGGGTCTGGATCCAAGAGGAAGTTCTTGATCTGTGCGTGAAGGCCACTGATCAAAGAACATTCCTGGTCCTCTTGACCCTTCTAGAAGCTCCAGGGGTCCTGTCCATCAGCAGAGCCATGAGAGGTGGATGGAAGAGCCTGATGTTCCCACCATGTGATTTCAGAGACACACCCTCTGATACGCCCCCAGCCAGGACTTCAGGGATGTGTCCTGAGACCAAGGCCAACTGCTGAGACCTCCCTTGGGTCCTTGTCACTTATTTCCACCTCTGCAAGGAGAAAATCGGTGCTGTCTGTGGCAGGGAGGAAGAAGAGAGGCGGTGTGATGGGGCGGCTGGGGAATGTTGGGTTGGGTGAAGACGGCTAAAGGGAGGACGAAGCGACGCCAGACTACGCTAATCCTTGCAGAGCCCGTGCCCCAGTGCGTGATGGACTTTGTGACACTCCCTTTACACACTGCCAATGCACCTCGCATAGAAAACACAGTCTGTGTTGTAAAAGCTTGGCCTGGTGTCCTAACTGTGCTGAGGAGGACATGCAAAGGAGAGTGATGTGGGTAGCACACTGTATCTGCGCATTTAAGTGCCCCAGCCCGTCTTCACTGGAGGGGCCCGGTGCTCACGGGCACATATACAGCATTTTATCTACACGTGTGCTGAGGTGGTCAGAGGCTGGCCTCTGCATAGGGCCACTGGGAACGCGTCTGCCACACCAGCTGGGACCGTTGGGTCACATTGAGGGCAGGTGACCCTCCAAAATGATGAACAACTCCTAGAGATGTTTGGGACAGAAATAATGCACACGGTCTTCTTTGGATCCACTTGGTGGTCCCATGCTTGGGAACGTCAGTGTGTATTCCAACCAGGCACCGAAGAATCCCTGGTTTCCTATGCCGAGCGGAGGAGGCCTTCTGGGCTCCGAGCGTGTTGGTGAGCGGGACTGAGCAGCGGGCCAGGTGGGAGCTCACAGGGCAGAGCCCCTGCAGGCTGCACACCCGTCCTGTGCACAGTAGAGCGTGCCGCGTCCATCCTGCCTCATTCTGTGAATGTGAGGAACCCCTGGTCTCATCCTAGACCGTCTGAAGGCAGCCTTTCACCCAGCACGAGCCTCGTCCTACGGGTCCACACGCCTCTTGTATGCAGGAGGCCCAGCCTTCAAGTGAGTCTCTGTGTGTCCTGGGGCTGCCGTAACATGTCACCTCCAGGGCCCTGGGCGAGGGCCCTTCCCAGCCTCTTCCAGCTCCTGGTGGCTCCAGGTGCTCCTTGGCTTGTGGCCACATCACTCAGTCTCTGGCTGCATCTCCATATGGCTGTCTCCCTGTGTCTGTCTTCTAAGGCCACTTGTCATTGGATTTAGGGCCCACCTGGATCACCCAGAATGGTTGCGCCCAGGCCCAGTGTGCTGGGAAAGGCAGGCCATGGCGAGTTGGGTTGGCACAGGCCAGAGAGTTGGGCTTGGGCAAGGTTCCGGGAGGCTTGGAGGCCGCTATGAGGATTTGGGGTTCGTTTTGAGTATGCTGGGGGTCACGGGATACACTGAAGAGAGGTGTGATCTAAGCGGGAGGTACTGGCTGCTCTCTGAGGGCATCCTAGGGGGAAGACAGGAGGCGATGGGGCGTGATGGCTTGTGGAGAGGTGAGACGCAGGCCCCAAGAGATCACTGGCTGTGGACTGAGGGCGAGAGCCATCTACAGGGTCCCTGAGGTTTTGCTCTCAGCAACTCTTTCTTTGACTGAAAGGGGTGCATTTAATTGAGAGGCAAAAGCTGGGGACCAGCCCCCTTGGATTGGAAGAAGCCCTTGTGGTGGGACCTTCACCCATGTGACATGAGCCGCCCTGGCAGCCGTCTGGTGGAGCGCCAGTGGGCACTCCTTGGATTCCTGTGTCTGCCATTCGAAGGCTGGTGCAGCCCGGAGTAGAAGCTCAGGGGAACCTCGGGTGTGCGGAGGGTCTGGAAGGCCATGGGGACGGCGGGGACTACTTGGACCAAGCAGGGACTGCAAGAGGGGAGAATAAGGGGTCGATTGGGGGTGATGCGGAAGAGCCGACCAGGAGGAGGCCGCAGGAGGAAGCTGTTCCCCGAGCAGGGAGGGGCCCTCATGGCAGAGCTCCCAGAGGCACGAGAGAGGCCACTTTTGCGAGGTGGAGGCCGCTGGAGACTTGGCAAGGGGAGAGTCCCGCAAGGGCAATGGAAGGGGAGATGGGGGCGAGGCGCACGTGCAGCCGGTGGAGCTGAGTATTTCGAGGAGTTTTTCTCTGCAGGGGTTTGGGGAGAGGGAAGCTGTAGCCGGAGGACGACAGAGTTAGATGAGGACTTCGGGCGTTCCGTTTCGTTTTGATTTTGTATCATGGGAATATTTGCGCACGTCTGTCTGCCGGCGCCAATGACGCAGTAGAGAATGGAAACGGACGATGTGGCGGGTACAGTGCGGAAGCCAAGCCCTTCAGGGATGAGAACCAGCCTGATGTGTGTTGCAGGAGGCTGGCACCTGTGCACGGGCGGTGGCGACAAGCTGAGCTTGCCGTAGAGACCGCGAGAGGCGCTCCAGAGAAGACTGGTTTCTGAGTGCTGTGTTTCACCCTGAAGGCCGACCTTTCCTCCTTTTTCCTTGTGAGAATCAGTGATAACTGGAGGACTGAAATTTCGTGAGAGCTGCACTAACACGACCCCCGCCCTTGCCGGGTGGCCTCCCAGGACCAGTGGACAGGAGCAGGTGCACACAGAAGTCACGTGTGGTGACCGTGGCACCTGCGGAGGCCAGGCGGAATCATGGGCGGGGGTGCTGATGGCGGCCGGGCCAAGGCAGGCTCATGGAGAGGGGGCATTTGAGCGAGGTCTGACTGGAGAGGAGGAGGTGGGGCCGGGGCCTCCTGGGGCTGCCCGTACAAGTATGAAGCCTCCTAGGAGGATGAGGTGGGTGTGGGAGGAACAGAGGGAGGCCAGTGGGCCAGGGGCTGGGAAGGAGGCTGGGAGGCCGCCCCGGGCAGAGGAGTCAGGAGCTCCCTACCTTCAAATGTGAGCTGTGGGAGGACGTGTGTCCCCAGATGTGCAAGATTCTGTGTCCATTTCTGTCTCTTCTGGCCTTGGCGGCATACCTGCTCCACCTATGGCCCCTCACCTGGTCATGGGCTGGACATCCGCACCGTGTCACAGAAGGGGTCACCACCCTGTACTCCCACGTTCACCCCTCTTCTCTCTGAAGCCCCTGCCTCTGAGATCCCACTGGGTGGTTTGTCTCCATCGACTGGCATTTGCCATGGTGTCACTCATGTTATGGGCACCTTCACTTGCCCAGAGGTGGGTCTGCCTGCCGCTCCCCAGCCCCTTGCCAACACCAATAACCGCCAGTGTCATCTGCCTGCACAGTGCTTTCCACAGGCCGTCATCCAGCCTGGGACTCCTCGAGGGGCAGCCACAAACCTCCCAGCCTCAGACCCTGCGCCTGCCGTGCCCCTGGCTCCCAGCACCCTCCCTGACCCCCTGCCAGCTCCATAGCCATTGTCTGAACAGTTTTTTAAAATGCAACTTCTGGGCTTAGCGACCGCTGCAGGCAGTGAGTTCCGAAGTGCTGAAAGCCATGCAGATCTTGCGATCTTTGGTGAACGAGAAAGAGGAAATGAAAAGAACCAGGGCGATGATGTGCTGTGCTTTTAAAAGTCACTGATGCCCACAGTGAGTGGCGTACAGTTCTCCACGAGCACCCTCCCCTCCTGCTCCAGACACAAAGCCAGGCTGCGAATGCTGGCCTGACCCGGGCAGGCCTGGCCAGGGCACGCTGGCTGGCTCTGGATTGCCCACGCTTGTGCCCAGAGCAAGCAGTGAAGCTGCCTGCCAGCCCTCAGGGTCCAGGGAGCTGGGTGCGCCGGGGGCGTCAGCTCCGCCAAGGCTTGCTGGTCCCTGGGCACTGGGTGCAGACAGCGGCCTGCAGCAGGAACCTCTGACCCGGGCAGAGGAGTAGTAAAGGGACCTCCCACCCAGCAGGCAGGAAAGAGGGTTTCAGGGTCCCTGGAAAAGGTAGATGTGCATCAGGTTAAGTGCCTGCTCCAGTGGCCAGCCACTGACTCCCGGTGTGGTGGGGAGGGACGTGGGCAGGATGGGCCATCTGGGATACTCGGTGTAGAATCCCTCATCCTCCCACACCCCATGGATGCCCTGTGGAGCTCACGGGCAGAGCTGTGGTCACGGTCCCCCTGGTGCCTGGCCAGGGTTTGCTTGTGACAGATGCTCAAAGTACGCATCGGCTGAGTAGGTGGACTCCCCGTTCACACCTGCCTCCCCTTCGAAGGGGGCCTGAGGCCAGGAAAGGACTCAGAATGTCCAGATGTCACCCTAGAGGCCACCAGCTTATTCCCCAGGTGGCGGGATTTGCTCAGCCAGTGGAACCGGGGCTTCCCGTGGCCTTGTCCTGGGCTGCCGCAGCAAAGCACTCCAGTCCAAGTGTGTTCTGCACCGTCCTGGAGGCCAGAGCCTGAGGTCAAGGTGTCGGCCGGGCTGGCTCCTCCCGTGGCCCCTCTGCTGCCCGTGTCCTCACGTGGCCGTCCCTCTGCGTGTCTGCGTCCTCATCTCTTCCTCTGTAAGGACACTAGTCAGCACGGATTAGAGTCCACCCTGATGACCTCATTTAACTTTCATTACTTCTTTAAAGGCTGTCTCTAAATGCAGTCACATTGGGGGGTAGATCTTCTATACGCGCATTTTTGGAGGCCACAGCTAAACTCATAACACCTCCCCACCTCCAAGGGCCACGTGCACCGGGAGAACGCATCCCCGGGGTGAAGCAGGGGGTCCCAGGAGACCTGGAGTCCTTGCGGGGTGGCGGAGGAAATGGAGCCCCATCACCATCCTCCCAGCTGCCCATAGGGATGGAGAGAGCTGGGCACAGGGGCAGGCCCTGAATCCCTTCAGGCTGCCATGCCTGTGGCAGGGTGTTGTGGAGGGTGCCACCCTGGGAGGCCATATTGGAAACTCACAGTGGCCAGGGTCTGTGTGCGTGTGGCATCCCAACCTCGTCCTCCGTTTAGGGGGAGAACGCTTGACTAATGGCGCCATTTAGGGAAGCACTGACCCCAAGCGTCCGGTGGGGTGAGCGGTGTCTGCTTCCAGGAGTTGTGGGGAGTGCGAGGTTTCTTGGGGGCGTGGGTGCTCCTGGGATGGCAGCGTAGAGGAGATCTGGAAGGGGTATCAGGGCAGGAGGAAGAGGTCAGGTTCTGTCCCCCCAGAGAAGGGAGTTTTGAAGCCTTAGTACCCACTATGTGACCTTAGTGAGGGTGACAGTCGCCTAGCGAATTGGTTTTAAACATACATTTCTGGTCCCCACTCTCCAGAAACCCTGATTCAGGCAGAAGGGGCCCAGGAAGCTGCCTTCAGAGGCCCTGTCTTCAGCACGTGGGTCTGGGAGGCAGAGGAACAGCCTCCGAGAGCCGGGGTCATGCTGAGCCTGGCCTGGTCTCCGGGGTCCCTGGGGATTGGCTGCCTTCGTGTCTGGCGAAACAGGACAGAAAACAGGCAGAGAAGAGTGTCCGAGAGGCAGAGGCGTGGCCCTGAGGGAAGCTGAGGGCCAGGCTTGTCCCCTCTGTGTCCTCACTGTGGCTTCTGGGGGGTGCAGATCCCTGGGTGAGAGCCCCAGGAGCGAGCCCAGCCCCCCACACAGCGTGCCACCTGTGGCAGCGGGTTGCCATTGCTTCGCAGTTTGAGTTACATCTGTTCCGCCGTGAGTCATCGGCTCAGAGCTGGGGCGCACACGCTGTCAGTGTGCCAGGCGGCTGCTACCAGGCTCGGGCAGGTGAACCGCAGGAGATGCAGGCTGCCCCTTTGCAGCCCAGCGGGCAGCAGGGGAGGCTGGGAGGAGCCTCAGAACCTCAGAGCGGCGTGGCCTCTGGCCCCCTCTGGAGGCCAGAGGAGTGTGGAGGGCTCCCAGCGCCACTGGGAGCAGGCGAGCAGATGAGCCTTGGAACCTCAGAGGCCTCTGGGCCTCTCTGAAGCCCCGGGAGTGTGGAGGGCTCCTGGCCCTGCCCTCCTCATGTTTCAGGGGCCCCAGCCCATGGCGCTTGCCTCCAGTCCTCTCCTGCAGGGAACGGTGTGGAGAAAGCTAACGTCTCCCCTAAATGGTGTTTACTGCCCAGCCACGTGTGCCAGGGCCCCTCTGATTGTGCTGCCTGACCCTGTCTGCGTCTGTAGGACTTGGTCACTGATGTCCTTGACCTGCACGTCTGTCTCTACAACCATATTCTCCGCCCTGGGCAGCAGAGAGGGACCATGGCCCTGACACAGGACCCGGGTGCCCGGAAGACTCTGAGGTGGCCCTGGGGTGCCCGCCTGCTGGCATTTGCGTCTCTGTGGAATCCCCTCCCCGGAGTGTGGGTGGGGCCCCTAACCCATGGCTACAGCAGAGGTGGTGGGACTCTCCCATGTTTAGTAATTTAAGGCTCTGTACTGCTGGCCTGGAGGGTCCCATGTGACGGGGCCTAGTGAGTGTCCAGAAAGTGAGGGCGGCCCCTCCCACAGCTGTCAAGAGGCCCAGCCCTCAGTCCTTCAGCCACAAGGAAATGAATCCTGCCAACGCCTGCAATAAGCATGGAGTGGAAACTTCTCTAGCTGAGCTTCCAGATGACGAACAGCCCAACCGCGGGGGGTACACGCAGCCTCTGAACAGCGGGGCCCTGGTCCCCTCCGTTCCTTTTGGGACCTTGAGCGGAGGGCCCAGTAAAGCTGTAGCCAGACTCCTGCCCACAGAGAACCAGAGATCACTCCTGCCCACAGAACCAGAGATCAGGGGTGTCTCAGCTGCTAGGTCTGTGGTCATTTGCTACTTGGCAAAGACAATTAGTAGAGCCAGATGTACAGGGAAACCAAGGTCACAGGCCGCAGGGCCAAGTGTGGAAGCTGAGGAGGCACGGCCTGTAGCAGCTGGGAGAGGTGCCCTGGGCCCCAGTGGACCCTGGATGAGCACGGGCCCCTTCCGATGGCATATTGCGGGGATTAATCCAAACTCCCTTTGTCCCTGGAGTCCAGGCCTGAGGAATGCGCTCCCACTGCCACAGCCAAGTGCACCTGTGTGTTCCCACCCAGCCTCGGGGTTGGGGTTGGCATCTGAGTGAGTGATGCTGTGTAGGCATGTCAGCAGCTGTCACAGTCCGTTCTTGCTGTCACCATGGGGCCTGGCCTGCTCCAGGATGGGCTGTGCCCGTGGAGGCAGCTCCTGAATAACCCTGCGCTCCGTGGAAAGGCAGAAAGAGCAGGACAGACCCTCGGGCACAACTGCACAGCCCAGGGGTCCCTCTGCAGTGAAAGGTCATTTTGCAACTTGCCAGAAACTTCTGTCTTAGGCTGCTGACAGCTGGGCCCCAGTTCCTCAGAGGAGACACTACGTTGGCTTTTTTGGGTGGTGAAGTTTTCCCTCCACCTTGGGCCTGGGACTCAGCCTGGCCCCCCTACCGACGAGCTCTCTGTCATTGCTCCCTGCTGAAACCAGCCTCCTGTCGCCCTGCACGTGTGTGCTCTCGGGGCTCCACCGCCCCTGGGCCAGCCGCCAGACTGCATGTCCATGTCTGCGTTAGCCCCCGAGGCCCCATGGGGCCTGCAGACCCCGACGATGCTGCCCACTGCCCTCCTACTCTTTCCAGCCCTGGCGAGCTCGGAGCCCAGTCTTCCCATACATCCTGGAAAAGAAAATCATTGAAATGAATTATACATCAACACCAAGAGATGGGTCATTAATTAATAAACTCAGCCGTCTCAACTTCCCACAGCCTGCCCGGCATCCATGGTGAATGAATAAGCGGGCACAACCTCACAGTCCGGGACGCGGATGAACCCCCCCTTTCTTGTGGGAAGGGTGCAGGTCAGAGTGAGGGAGGCAATGGGCAGGGCCCGAGCCCCATGGGTGTCACTCCTGCGAGTGCAGACCTGGGGCCTGGGGTCGGCTGGCTGGCAGGCACGGAGCGGCCCTGGGAGGCCTGGAGCTGCTGTCCCACATGCTCCTGCACCTTGGCCCTTCTTGGTGGGCTAGGTTTTCCGCTCCTGGGCTCTGAGCTGTGCCTACAGGGTGACCTCAGGCTACACGGGGTGGGACTCTGCTGACAGTTGATCGTGAAAGTGTACCGGCCTTCCGGTCTGGAGGAAGGTATCCAAGACCAGGGCGGAGGCAGGGCTGGCTCCTTCTGGGGCTGTGGGAATCTGTCCTGTCTCCCAGCTCTGGTGCCCTGATGCATTCCTCGACTTATAGACACTCTCCACCCTCATCGGCTTTCCTTCGTGCGTGTCTGTCCAAAGTTCCCCCTTTTATAAGGACAGAACTCCTATTGGATGAGGGACCACCTTAATTGCCTCATTTTTTTTTTTTTTTTTTTTGAGACCGAGTTTCACTCTTGTTGCCCAGGTTGGAGTGCAATTTCACGATCTCAGCTCACTGCAACCTCCGCCTCCTGGGTTCAAACAGTTCTCCTGCTTCAGCCTCCGAGTAGCTGGGATTACAGGCATCCACCTACTAATTTTGCATTTTTAGTACAGGCAGAGTTTCTCTGTGCTGGTCAGGATGGTCTGGAACTCCCAACGTCAGGTGATCCACCCCCTCCTTGGCCTCCCAAAGTGCCGGGATTACAGCCGTGAGCCACCATGCCCAGCCCCAACTGCCTCATTTTAACCTGATTATTTCTTTCAAGCCCCTATCTCCAAATAAGGTCACATTTCACGGGTAGTGGAGGTTAGGACTTCAGCACATTGGGGGGTACATAATTTGGGAGGGGCACATAATTCAAGCCATGGCACTTGTCCTTGGATTTAAGGGCCATCCTGATCACCCAGGAGGAATTCCTTAACCACACCTGCCAAGATCGTCTTCCAAATAAGGTGTCACTCACAGGCACTGTGCCTTAGGACCCCAGCATCTTTTGGAGGGAAAAACTTCAGCCCCAAAAGTACCCTCCCTTTCTTCGACTCCCCATTGTTAAGCAAAACCCCCATGCAATGAACCCCATGCAACCCCCGAAGAGGGACACCGTAAAGAAACAGGGCATTCCGGAAGAGATCTGTAGGGTCTGAAGAGGGCAGGGAACTCTGCCAGATATATAGGCCCTGCCTGTGCACCCGCCAGATTCCACACCTACCAGAATGGAAGTTTCCGGAAGATTTCCTTGACTGCTAGTGGTTTATTTAGCATCCTATTAGAGGAGGAGACAGGGAGCAAACAAACTTCCTGCTGCCTTTGTAGCCAAGGTGTGTTGTAAACTTAGATTTTATTGTTAACTTTGGCTCCTGGGGAAAAAAATAGCACACAGACACGGAAACAGAATTCCAGGCAGAGCGGCTCGGCACAGCTGTTCCAGAGCCGGGCTGAACCCGCAGCTCACCCGGCCTGGCGCCCAGAGAAGAGGCTGCTGGGGGAGCGCCTGCCTTCCTCACGATCCCTCTCATTTTTACAAACTTTCGAGAAAAGGAACAACACAAGCCGTTGCCTCTGCTGAAGCTGGTGCTGGTGGGATTGATTCCTGGAAGGCACACGGTGTCTGCTGCTAACCTAGATATCAGGAACCTCTGCGGGGCTGCCCCTCTGCCCTAGCAAAGGCATTGTCCATCCCAGGCCGCCTTTTAGAAGCCAGAAGCCTGGGGATAGGACCCGTGTCCCCCAGGAGGAAAACACCAGCCACGTCTGTCTTCTCGTGTTGAGCCACACCAAGGCCCTGTCTGCACCCACATTTCTTGAACTCCTGTGAGTGCAGCGTGGAGCTGGATACCCAGAGGGACACCGAACAGACATCTCAAGCAATGCTCAGACCTGGCCCTTCCCGAAGTCGGTGCTCCAGTATTCTCAGCCCCTGCTTGGCTGGATCAAACTCTGCCTGCAGCCCTACTTTTCCCTAATCACAAAAATATGTACCTGCCCCTTTTGGGTATGTCCTCTTAGTCTCACTTATAGGCTCAACTCCTCAACTTAAAAGGAGATTGAAAATGCTTTCACCATGAGAACATGTGGTTTTTGTTTTGATTGTGTTTTTTATTTTATTTATTTATTTGAGGAGTCTTACTCTGACACCCAGGCTGGTGTGCAATGGCACGATCTCGGCTCACTGCAACCTCTGCCTCCGAAGTTCAAGCGATTCTCCTGCCTCAGCCTCCTGAGCAGCTGGAATTACAGGCACCCGCCACCATGCCCGGCTAATTTTTGTATTTTATTAGAGACAGGGTTTCACCATGTTGACCAGGCTGGTCTCTAACTCTTGACTTCAGGTGATCCACCTGCCACAGCCTCCCAAAGTGCTGGGATTATAGGTATGAGCCACCACACCCGGCCTTATTGTGTTTTTTAAAGTAACTGAAGAGCTGACATTTGCTCAGCCTCCTTCAAGATGTCACTGCTGGGCAGCTCCAGGCAGATCAGCAGCTCTTTGCCTTTCTAATGGCCCCCACTTCAGAAAGGTGTGAACGTTGTGCCTGACAGGTAAGAAGGCCAAGGACTTTGGGGTTTCCTCGGCCTGCAGGAGTTATGGGGACAGCTTGAGAAGGAGGGAGAAGCAGGTGGTTTTAGGGCCTGTGACCCAAAGGCTGAGCTGGTAACATACAGGGTCCCCAGCAGAGCTGGCTCATCCCAACGCAGGACGCTGTACGCGGAGGTGTGGACAGGCGCTGGCCCCAGCACCAGCCTGCCTGAGACCGAGGCTGGAGAAGCACACAGGGCCACCACTGTTTTCCAGCCATTTTTGGAGAAAAGTTCAAGCCAAGCTCAGCTCCTAGAATTGCTCCTGCCCTTCCGTCCCCGCCTTGCAGCTCAGGTGGGTCCTGGGAGGCCGGGAGCCCACACCACACTCGTGGAGAGGGGCCGGGCCATCACCTGCAGCCCTCTTCTCCATGCTGCCCTTCCCTCGGAGACCCCTGGGTGACCAGGAGGCCTATCCTTCCTATAAAGTCTGCAGCTTTAGGGACAGAGTGGGGAGACGGAAGCCTGTGCCCCACACCCCGGGAGCCCCCTTTCTGAGTGCCAGCAGGATGTGCTCTGGGGCTGCATGGGAGGTATGGGGACACATTGCCTTAGGGCTCTGAACATTCCTACAGGGAACACCTTTCGGCCAGCCCCTCCTGCCCGAAGAGCCCCAGATGTGGGGATAGGGCCCGGCCGCCTTCTCCTCTTCCTTCCCCAGAAGAGACTGAGAAGGGAGTGGCTGCTGCTAGGACCCTCCCTCCAGCCTGCTGTAGTGAGGAGGCCAGGCAGGTTCCACATCCCTAATGCCACCATCCTCCTAAGACCTGGCATGGCTGGGGTGTCACATGGGCCCACCTAGGCAAGGCCACACCTATGGGGAAGGGAAAGGGAGAAATTGTACGTGGACCCTGGAGAGTTGACCCGAAAGCTGTCCCGCCCTGTGGTTCTGCCCTCCCACCTTGGGCCCTGCCCCTCACATGCTCTGCCGGCTCTCCCTCAGTCCCCTGAGCCCCAGAGGCCCAGCTTGGGCTCCTAAGGGGACCCTAGAATTGCACTCTGCCTACCGACAGCCTCTCAGTGCTGTAACTTACTGTCAACAAGAGTGTTCCCCGTTCCAGGCCCCACTGTGCCGGTGCAGGCAGGTGAGAGCCGCTTTGCAGGAGCCCGGGAGTGAGGGTGAATACACGGCCTTTCTGCAAGACCTGGGGTGAGCCGCAGAGCCCCGAGCCTCAGTGGGCTCCTTGGTACAATGGAGATGATCTTCCACACCGGGCCCCGCTCAGCTCTCCGGACCAGGGAGGTGAGAGAAGGCTCAGTAAGTTACAGGCGGCTTCAAAAATGGAAGCGGATTCTTCCCTTCCCCCTGACGTTCTCGGGAGATCCTTGGAGAAGCTGCATATCCAAATAGACATCCGAGCCTGGACTTCTGGCTGTGGCCTCTTGTGGTCCAAATTCCCCACAGACGAATGAAAATAGGATTTCTGGACTCTTCTCTGCCCAGCAGGGCATTTCAGAATGTTTTTGCCTTGAGGAAAATTAAGAAACTGTTAAAATGCTTATTTCTGCCTCAAGAATCTTTGTGGGATTTTCTGTCCCTACCAACAATGTGGGCAGCCCCCCGCCGACCCCTTTCTACTCTTAGAATCGGGGCTGGGGAGGTAGCAGAACACCCCAGGACTGGCTCAGGGTTTTCACATGCGTTGTTTTTTGTTTTTTTTTTTTCTGAGACAGAGTCTCGCACCATCTCCCGGGCGGGAGTGCAATGTCATGATCTCGGCTCACTGCAGCCTCCGCCTCCCGGGTTCAAGCAATTCTCCTGCCTCAGCCTCCCAAGTAGCTGGGATTGCAGGTGCATACCACCATGCCTGGCTGATTTTTTTGTATTTTTGGTAGAGACAGGGTTTCACTGTGTTGCCCAGACTCCTCTCAAACTCCTGACCTGGTGATCCGCCGGCCTCAGCCTCCCGGAGCGCTGGGATTACAGGTGTGAGCCAGCGCGCCCGGCCCCTTCACATAAACGCAATGCCGCCTTCAGATTATCTGCTCACCCGAGACATCAGTGTCACAGGGGAAATGTGGTCTGTGCTTCCCCAAGGCTGGATGGCCCCAACAGTCGTCACTTCCAAAGCCTGGGTTTAGAACCCAACAGAAGCAGGTCACAGGGCCTCAAGGAGCTGCCCAGCCTAATCCCATCTGCTTGTTCACCTGTTCAGCTGTTCATTCATTCAGCTGACCACAGTATCTTGCGTGCCCAGTGCTGTGCTGGGAGTGGGATCCTTCGTGGGCAGCACAATCAACTCAGCCCCTGTCCTCACACAGCATGCAGTCTGGTAGGGACCAAAGCCAACCACACAGCTGTCTTCCTGCTCTCAGAGGCCAGCCATCCTTGTCCTGGAAGCATGGGATATGGAACACAGAGCCTGCTGCAAGCGCAGGAAACCCCAGCGGGCCGGCCTTGAAGGATTCGGTGTGTCCTGACCCATCTCTGACCTGGTCCAGGATGGGCCACCCCTCCCCTTGTTCTCCTTGGGGGCAGGGATCATAGAAGGCCACTGTGACTTGTGCTATTTCCCAGAGACCAGAGAAAATTCTGGCGTTGTGATCTGCCCACACGCCGTCGTCTGTGTCAGAGCCAGAAATAGAAGGCAGAAGATTCTTGTTCTGATTTCTGTGCTCATAATTCTAGGGCAAGATGCCCTTATGAGATGCGGATCAAAGGAGGTGGGGGCGGGGGGAGCTGAATGGAGCAGTTCACGCGAGGTGTGTGTGTGGCGAGCAGGGCCCCTGCCGGAGCTCCAATTAGCAGTTTTTGTAAGCGATCACGTACCGAGTATTGACTTGGCTAAGTCCAGGAAAAAGAGAGCGATTTGCAAAAGGCCCCTTCAATCATGACAATTAAAATCCAAATACAGACCTGCAAGGGCCCTGAACCCGTGCACTTGTTCTTCGTGGAGGAAGAGAGGCACCCTCTCCGATGCATCTCAGATGAAAGCAACGCTTCAGCTGAGCCCCGTCCGGCCGTAACTCCTGCCTCCCTGAACCGCGCTGTGTCCACCAGGAGCCAGGCTCTCAGAGCTGACTTGAATGAAATCTCGTAAGGCCTGGAGGATACACGTCCTGGGAAGGAGGCCTTCCTCTGATCTGAAATCAGCAGAGGCAGAAGCAGAGGCCCTGAGAGGTTAAGTGGCTTGCCTGAGGTCACACAGCCTGACGGCGGTAGAGTCAGGATTCAAACCCAGGCTCCAGGGATGGTGTTTGGATGCTCTGTGCTCATCTGACTGTGTCTTCTTCAATGTTCTCCACCATCGTTTGGGTATATGGCATTTTACAAAGTAGGAAGTGGAGGCAGGGATTGAGGAGTCTGTCCAGGATCTGCCCATGACAGGTCAGGCCTTGTAACTGAACGAGCTCGGACTGTGCTGGAGGTGGCTGGAGTGGCCACCCATGGGTGATGCTGAATACGATGCATGAGCTGTCTTTTGGGTGGTCTTGGAAGGAAGGAGAAGCATAGCACCTAAGAGGGGTGGGTGATGGTGGCAGGGCCAACGCCCTCACCGTCCTCTGGACAGAGTTTCTAAGGTCCGGGAAGCATCTTCTGCTTCCGAGGCCCGAGACAGTGGTGTTTCCTCTTCCCCTAGCACTCAGCCTCCATCTGGCTTTCTGTCCATCAGCACAGATGGCAGTGTTGCTTCTGGACTCCTCCGTCCCTCGCCTGCAAGCTGAGCCGCGTGATGGAGCTCAGCCTGCGGCAGCCGTCTTCACCTCAGCTTCCCTGGGAGCCGTGCTGTTTCACTTACACGTAGGGAGCTTCGCGTGCTTGGCGACCCTTGGGGGTGACAGCTGGACAGGTGCAGGGGCTTCTCTTCTTCGCCTAGGTGAGCAGCACCCCAGTGGCAGGAGCACACCCTTGTAAAAGCCTTCCCCAGCATGCAATGCATGGGGGACCAGGCCCCCTGGCTGCTAGAAGAAGGCAAGGAAATCATGCTGGGCTCAAGTCACTTCAAAAGCCAGACACAGCAGGTCTTTTCTAACATGACACTCACGTAGGGGAGATGGGGAGAGAAGTCGTTCCTAGAATTCTAGCCTGGAGAGTGTGGGAGAGAGGGTGCAATGTGCGCCAGTGGGGCGAGAATGCCTGTTAGAAGGGACCAACCTGGGCCCCAGCTTTGAGACTCTCCTGGTTGAATCTGTTGACCACTCATCCAGTCTTTCAGGAAAGGAGCCTGGTGCATAGACTCAGCACCCACTGCCCTGAGCAGGCAGCTTTATTCTGCCTGTAGTGCTGGCCTGCGAGCTCAGCAAGGTTGGGAAAGATAAGACGGCCCGCTGAATAACCGCACATATTCAGGAGGCTGCTCAGAGAGGCCTCTCCTCCCACGCTGCCTGCTGTGCAGCGGGCACC
This sequence comes from Alouatta palliata, assembly GCA_004027835.1. Taxonomy (NCBI): domain Eukaryota; kingdom Metazoa; phylum Chordata; class Mammalia; order Primates; family Atelidae; genus Alouatta; species Alouatta palliata. The sequence goes on from PVKV010019039.1 coordinate 26,976, forward strand.
TCTGCCTGGTGTGTGATGTGTGAGCTCCTCCCTGCTCCTCTGCTCCCTGAGGCCCTGCCCTGGCTTGACTCACACAACGCAGCTGGCACCTGAGACTCACTAAGCCCCTCCGCAAGCCGCCAGCTCCTCTGGGGTCCCCTCTTCTTGGGAATGGGGCATGGCCTCTGTCACACCTGCCTCTGCCCTTGCAGCTGGCTCCTCTTCCCTGTATCTTGCAACTCATCCCTGGGCCTGCCTCCTGAGGGTCCCCACAGGCATCTTCAGCTTTGGCCACTGCCAGTCAGATTGAGGGGAGCAGAGCTTAGAGGAAGAGGGTTGGCACTCACATTCCTTAAGGCCCCAGGTCAGCTGTGCACTCGCTACAGTGGCAAGCTGCCTTATTTTGTCGCCTGTAAAACAGGGGTCAGAAAAATCCCAACTTCCCACGGTTGTCAGGACAAAAAGTTAATGTTTGTAACGGGCTCGGGATGTGTACTGGGACATGTTAAGAGCTACAGAGGTGTCCCTGAGACAGTTTACAAAAAATAGTTTTCATACAGCGGCCACATCAGTTCCGCTAAACCACAGCTCTGATGTTGCAGCTCCCCTGCTCAAGAATTGTCAATGGCTCCCCACTGCCTACCCCAAAAAAGTCCAAGCTCTCTCACTTGGTTTCCAGGCTGCGATCGCCTTCTCCCTTGGCCTCCCCTTGCCTGCGGCTCTGTGGACAGCCCTCTCTTTCCCATAGCCTTCCTCTGCTGGTCCCACCTTACCCCCCCCCAGTTCGCTCTGCTCCAAAGACACCAGCCACAAGTACTTCCCCTCCCACACATCCTCCTCTAATCCTTCGTGGCCAGGAGTAATCTCTTCCTTCCTCAGACGTCCATGCTGCCCTCCTGGTTGTGCTCATACATATAAATACCTGCAAAATAAGATGAAGAGTGAGGCCCTGACTCCCTGGCGAGCCTGGAAGCTCCAGGCCAGGGCCTTGATGTGCCCCTTGCTCTGATCCCCTGCATAGCACACTGCAGAGCAATTTGCACGTGTAGGGAGTTCAATATGTATTTATTGAATAAGCAAATGAAAATTAAAACACGAAGATGAGGCCTTATAGCTCAAACCCCCAGTTATCCCAGGGTATCTGGGGAGGACCTGCAGGGGCCACTGGTAAACTTGGAGTCTCAGCTTGGATGGGCTGGCTGGAAAGAGGGCTTCTACCTAGACCTGCAGCCCTGGCACTCAGACATGGGTCTCCCGGGCTGGCCGCCGGGCGCAGAAGGAGGCGTGAGAAGTCTCTCTGCAAGGGTTTATTTTCATGCCCTGGTCAAGCAAGGGCCTTGCTTCATCCAGCCATCATCTTGAGAATAAGGGTTGAATTGACCGGGCGTGGTGGCTCACAGCTGTAATCCCAGCACTGTGGGAGGCCAAGGCGGGTGGATCACGAGGTCAGGAGTTCGAGAGCGACCTGGCAAACATAATGAAACCCCGTCTCTACTAAAAACAAAAGTAGCTGGGCGTGGGGGCAGATGCCTGTCATCCCAGCTACAGGCTACCGAGGTTCAAGAATCACTTGAACCCAGGAGGCAGAGGTTGCAGTGAGCCAAGAGCACGCCACTGCATTCAAGCCCTGGCTACAGTGGGAGACTCTGACTCAAAAAAAAAAAAAAAAAAAACGGGGTTGAATGAACTAGAGCAACTCTCTGAATGGACCAGGGCTGGCACACTGGTATTGGGCAAAGTGGGAATGATTGCACATGTTTGCAGCATTGTGGGCAAAGTGGGATGCTGTGTGTGAGATCATCCTTTCCCTGCCTGCAGCTTACTGTGGGGTTGTGGATGGGCACCCCCAGGATGGGAAGGCTCTCACCAAAGCCAGCCTGGAAGGAGGCTGGGGCAGAGCAGAGGGTTGGGGGGGACATGAAGCCCCGAAGGCTGACCCTCAGCCTGCCCCTTGGCTCTGCCGAGTCCCTGGACAAGCCCCCATCACCACCCACCCCTCCGCCCCTCACCTCTCTCGGGGAAATGCCACAGTACTGATTACCTGGCAGGGGTGGGGAGATGTGGGGTGGGCTTTTTTTTTTTTTTTACTGGGGGTCATGTTGGATTTCATGGTGCAGCAACTCGAGGAGGTGCAAGTGCAAGCAGAGATGGAGGCCCCCCCACCCCGAGATCTGTGAGCTCATCCTTTCCTTAGGGCTGTGCCTAGGCAGGGCCAGGGTGCCCAGGTCCCAGGCTTCTGAGGCCATTGTTGTGGGTTTTAAAGAAATTCTAGGCCAAGTGCAGTGGCTTACAGCCGTAATCCAGTACTATAGGAGGCGGAGGTGGGAGAATCACTTTACCCAGGAATTCAAAACTAGCCTAGACAACAGAGCGATACCCCATTTTCTACAAAAACAATTATTTAAAACATTAGCTGGATGTAGTGGTGCATGCACCTGTGGTCCCAGCTACTCGGGAGGCTGAGGCGGGTGGATGGCTTGAGCCCAGAAGGTCGAGGCTGCAGTGAGCCATGATTGCACCACTGCACTCCAGCCTGGGCGACAGAGCGAGACCCTGTCTCAGAAAAACAAAAACCAAAACCGGCTGCCTGCGTGTGCCCAGGGGTCAGAAGAGGCCACATGTGCTGGTCACACCTCCAAGGGCACAAAACACTCATGGTTCCATGTGGATTTTGAAGAAGCCTAGAACTCAGTTTCACAGGAGCTGATTAAACTCCTAAGGTGTGCAAAGCACCTGCCTGGAGGAAGCAGCTTCCCAGCCTTGATGTTCCCTGGTACTGAGCACAAATTTCACTCGTTCTAAGTGTTATACTTCTTCTCTTGCTAATGTAGTGGAAGAGTAATGGAAGCCAAAGTCCAGGCATCTTTTGAGTATGCAGCCGCCAGCCACATGGCAGGCCTGGACATTCATGATCAGGCATGATCAGCACAGCGGGGTCCCTGCTCTCATGGGGCTGGCAGGCCAACAAGGGTGATTATCTGGAAATTCACTCAGATAAATGCATAATTGTCAACCATAGTGAGCAAACTGAGTCAATCCACGGGATAGCATAAGAGTCTATGCAAGAGGAATGTGGATTGGCTGGGGTATTAGTGTGCATGAGGGGGCTCTCTCTGAAGAAAGGGAGGGTGATGAGGGGGTAGCTGGTCTAGAGTTAAGAGCTGGCACCCTAGAGGGGAGGGAAGCCAGCCCTAGGGCAGGAGAGCTGGTGTTGGTGATAGCCGCTGGCAGGCGGATGTGGTGGGCAGGATTAACACAGAGCAGAAGGGAAGAGTAAAGAGAGGGGGTAGGGGCCAGGACAGCCCCCCCAGGCCATGGCAGCACCTCAGTGGTGTGCAGAGACTGGGCGAAGCTGCTGGAGGGTTTGAGCCGGGAAGCAGTGAGATCTGAGCTCTGCTCTGGAAGGGTTCCCCGGGCTACTGAATTTAGGTAGGGAGAGGCTGTGGGAGATAGGGAGCCATGGGAGGGATCCCACTCCAGGGGGAAATGAAAGTGCCTAGGATGTGCTTGGACGAAATGTGGGCGGGGGCGCCCACCCACTTGACTTGGCTCATCCATGAAGAGAGGCCCCGTCAGAGCAGGAGGAGAGAGAAACGCTGGAAGACCTGGGGCCCCAGCAGCAGGGCCAGTTGACCACTTACGCAGGTGGAGAAGGAGGTGGGAAGGGCGCGGACACATTTGGGGGTTTGGACACCATGTTCATGCTGGGAATTGACGTGGAGGAGGCAAGGCCCCTGCTTCTCCACTCTCCCAGGAGATTGCATTTCCCATGGGCACCGGAATTCTTGGTGAGACTTCCGGTACCTGGAACTAAACGACAGAGAAAACTGGTGGGGTTCCCGCTCAAACACAGGTGGGCGAGCCTTCCCGCCCCAGGGGTGCCCCTCCACAACCCCACAGTAAACTGCAGGCAGGGAAAGGAGGATCTCACACGCAGCATCCCACTTTGCTCGCAGCGCTACAGACATGCGGAATCACTCCCACTTTGCCCGATGCAAGTATCCGCGGGCTTTGGGGTCTGCCAGCTTTGGGGTCTGCCAGCTTGGGAGTGGGTCCGTCCAAGCAGGGACATCTCCCGTCTGCTGGCAGCTATGGCCACGCGGTGGGGCCGGGAAGCCCGTGTTGGAAGAGCATTGGGAATGCAGCCGCCCTACCTCCTTGTTAACTCCAGGTCTCCTTGCTACCTTCTGAGCTTTCTGGGGAAATAAGTCAAAAAGTTAATTTGATTTTGAACAGATTCTTAAATCAGTTCCCAAGAGGCAGAGATCAATTTGCATTTCATCTTTTCTTACTTAGTCATCTTGGCTGGTATTTCACACGAGTTGTTGGTATTTTTCATGTTCTCTCACTGCACAGAAATGACCCTTAGAGCATATTTTTAAAAGAAGAAAGCCATCTGAAGAGGGGGAGGAGGCAGCAGGTTTTGTTTTTGTTTTTTTTTTTTTTTCTGTTTTCTTTTGTACTTGTGACTTCTGTTCCTCACGTGGTCATGGTGGCCCTCACCTCAACTTTCAATTGCGTTTGGTCCTTCTGCGTCCCTCCTAAAGTCTGAGGTTCTGTCTTGTGCCCTTGGCATCAAAGTGTCTGATGAGGGCCAGAGCCCACCCCAGGCCTCACCCATCATCTCCTGAGAGGGCCCCCGGGATGGCTCCCCACCACGGTGGCCACCCCCTGTGCAGCTCACGAAACCTCTCATCCTGGAAAGAGAAAGGACTTGAGGGGCGGGGGCGTATCTAAAAGAATTTAAAGCAGAGTCTCAGAGAGATGTGCGTATACCCACGTTCACGGCAGCGTTATTCACAATATTCAAAGACGTACCAACCAGGTGTCCATCTAAGGATGAGCCCATAAAGTGTGGTCCGTCCACACAGTGAAATACCCCTTGGCCTTAAAACGAAAGGAAATTCTAGCATATGCTGTAATGTGGCTGAACCTGGAGGATGTTGTGCTGAGTGAGATAAACCAGTCACGAAAGGACAAACACTGTGAGATTCTACTCATATGAGGTCCCTAGAGTCACCAGATGAATAGACAGGAAGTCCAGTGGCGGGTGGGGGGCTGGGGGAGGGGGAATGGGGAGTGAGTGAGTGATGGGGACAGAGTGTCTGTTTGGGGAAGTGAAGCAAGTTCTGGAGTTGGATGGTGGAGATGGTTTCCCGACAGTGTGAACGTGTTTTGTGCTGCTGAGCTGTCCACTTAAAGAGTGGCTAAGATGCTCAGTTTTATGTTATGTGTATTTTATCACAATTTAACATCTTTAAAAAGAAAAAGAATCTGCCAGAGAGAGCTTCCCGAAGGGTGGGGTCCAGGGTGGGGTCATCTCAATTCATTCTTGAAGTCCCTATTCCAAAAAACGCCTCATTCTGAGGTTCTGGGTAGACATGAACTTGGGGACACATTTTTCTTTCCAACAGAGGTGTCAACACAAACTCAGGGTTTCAAATGCGAGTGCTCGTACATACATTTCCTGGCCCTCCAATCGAGAGGCACTTGGCAGTGAGGCTCCAGCAGAGACAGGCGTGCCCAGCACCCAGGCCTCAGTTTGCAGAATTTCTTGGAACTGGGACTCATTGGGTAAACGGTTGATTCCAGGTCAGGGAAAGCACACGTCAAGTCTGGAATACCTTGTTTCAGAAAGTAAGGGAGTGCCCACGGAATTATAGGCACCTGTCTAAAAGACCCAGAGGCTGGCCTAAAGGGGCTCCCACTGGCCAAATCAGAGACAATTTCTGGTAGAAAATATAAAAATGATGGTTTAACTCACAGAATAAAGTGGAATCCCTGAGTGAATGACATGGGAAAGGAATGCCAAGGGGTACACGTGGAAGGAATGATGGAATTAGAACCATTGAAGGCATTGTAGTAATTAATGATTAATTCAGGTGAGAGACTGCAGTGGGTTTTAAAGAGTGGGTAAACGCTGGATGACGAATGGGATGTTCACCTCCAATTATCTCTTACGAAATGCTGGTTACACAAAGCCACGGAGTGGCTTTGCCCTGAAGGTCCTTTGCAGGCACCTCTGCCCCTAGTGGTCTGAGTTACTGTCTTCTCCTGTAAAAGGACAAACCGGCTTCCTGCACTGCCTGATCAGAGGCACTGAGAACACAGTACGGCTTCATCGTTTTCTTTCCCCAAATTCATAACCTGATCTGCTCATGAGGAAACGTCAGACAAATCAAAATTGAGGGACATTCCACAAAACGACCTATCTGTAATCTTCAAAATGCCAAGGTCATGTAATTCAAGGAAGGGCTGGGAAATTGTTCCCAAGTGAAAGACAAGAGACGCCAAAATGCAACGTGGGAGCTGGGTTGGATCTCTTTGCATGCCCGGGGGCACTGGGGAATCAGGGTCGGGGGCTCTGGGGAAGGTCTGAGGGTGTCTTTGTCCCTTCCTTTCCCATTTTCTCGAAGTTTGAAATTTTTTTAAACTACAGTGTAAAATAAATCAAATGATGCAATATAAAAGCCGATTGCCTTTTCAGTTCCTCTCTAGTTGCTCCCTAGAATGCCAGACACCGATACAGGAAGAAAAATGTGCGTTGGCTTCATAAAGCACAACCCTTTCCCCATCCCAGACCAGTTAGAAAAGAGTTTAGGGGTAATACTTGTATCTTTCCCCAAAAGCCCAGACGTTAATTCAGAGGTTGCTGCACCACGAATGGTTTTCATGCTGTTTTCTTTGGGTAACTGCTCCTGGTGGGGAGAATGTGTGAATGATGGTGACGTTGACACTGACGGACCCACTGGGTCAGATTTCAATGTCAAGTTGCCTGACAAGGTAGACGCAAGTGTGCTAGCATGTTCTGGAAATACCCCTCAGATCCCGTGTCCCCTTTAGATCCTGTACAGATTCCACAGCTCCCTGGAGAATGACTTGGGGATCCGGAAACTTGTCCTATGCCTGCAAGTTGCCCCATGGTGGCTGCAGGGACATCCACCTCCCAACTGCTACCCTCAAAGGCTTTTGTTGAAATGGACACATGTTCTTTGCCGGGGACCTGCAGAGTCGTTTTGGCTCTTTCTTGTCACATTATAGGAATTTCATCAGGTCCCAAGAAGGAAATAGGGGACAGAGTTTGCAAAAGCAAAGACCTGAGCACAGAGCGCAGATCTGAGCTGGGGATCAGTGTGTGGTGGGGAGGGCGGGGCTGGGGAAGGAGGGCAGAAGAGGGCTCGAGACAGTGCACCTAGTTATGGAAAACTAAGAAGAGGCTCAGGATGGGCGAAGAAACACGGAACTCACACTTTACAGGAAGTGCAGCGGCCACCTGCACCTGCTCCCTGCATACTCATTCATCCAGATATGTGTTAATGCGTGTGTATCTGTGCTCATTCTTTCATTCATTCACTCACTCATCCATCCATCCATCCATCCAACAGCAGGCCAGCAAACAAATGCAGAGACATTGCCAGGAGCTTGCAATCAGTTGACCAGAATGATTTTCTAATTTCTTCCCCTCTGCACCCTTCAACGAGTTTATCTTTTACATTCTGACCTGAACCCTTAAGTGCTCTGTGCAGCTGGGACAGATTTTCAAAATGAAGGTCAGGATGGATCAACCTCATCTATGGGAGGTCTTGCCAAGAACAATCCTTGACTTACCTGGTCAGAATCGATTGGGGAATAATTGGCCTCCTGACTTCAGTGATGCTCGCATGCTGATTCAGTCTTGATGATATAATTATGGGAGAAGGCGGGGCCGCGGCACCCGGGACCATCACCGTGAGAGCTCTCCAGGCTCAGATGGCAGGTTGGGATCGGGAGGTGGAGTGATGGAGTGTTTCTATCTGGGAGAGAGCTGGGATCTCTATGAACAGAGCCAGAGGGGATAAAGAGGTCATGAGAAGAGAGTGGGACGTGACCTCCAGGGACGTCCAAGTGTGTAGATCAAACCGGCCTTTGAGGGCCTAAGTCATTTTGTCAAGGGTAGCAGAGCCAGACCCGAGCTGGTGCAGCCACGCGTGCGTGGGTTGACCCAGAAGGAGCCTTGACCACCGCGGCATGTGGATGCCGGGTGCATCTCGTCTGGTGTGCAGCAATTCCTGCTGCTCAGAAGCCTCACACAGAACCCTCCGTTTGTATAATGTTCTGTGATTTTTAAAGGACTCTCACGTATTTTTTCCTCTGGCAGATGAGTGGGTTGAGAATGTAAGTGATTTGTCCAAGGTCAGTGAATCAATCAGCAGAGCAATTATTAAACTGTATTAGAGAGCATGTTGCTGAGTGCCGTGGGGAGAGGCCCCGGGGAGGGATGAGGGCCTGGCTGGGCCCCACTGGAAAGACAGGGAAGGATCCAGATGCAGACCTGCTCACTTGTACACACGCAAGGGTGCACCCATGCACGCATATCCTTATGCCCAGCTGTGTGCACACAACACATGCACAGGCACACACACCCTTGTACATGTCTACATGCACACAGAGAACACATACACACACATACATGCAGAGAACACATGCACACACATGCAGAGAACACATGCACACATGCATGCAGAGAACACACACACATGCATGCAGAGAACACGTGCACACCATACGCATACAGAGAACACACAAACACATGCATACAGAGCACATGTGCACACATACATACAGAGAACACGTGCACACATGCATGCATACAGAGAACACGTGCACACATGCATGCATACAGAGAACACATGCACACATGCATGCATACAGAGAACACATGCACACATGCAGAGAACACACGCACACACACATGCATACAGAGAACACATGCACACACATACATGCAGAGAACACATGCACATACATACATGCAGAGAACATATGCATACAGAGAACACATGCACACATACATGCATGCAGAGAACACATGTACACACATGCATACAGAGAATACGTGCACACACATGCATGCATGTAAAGAACATATCTACACATACCCACATGCATGCCCAAACATGCCCCCCCTCATGCCATGTGCACATAACACACAGGCACATACTCCCTGGCACACATGCCCACATGCAGACACAGAACACAGGCACACGCTTGCATGCACACAGGTGTGGGCACACATACCATGTACACACAAAGACAAATATCAGGCCAAACATGGTTTGCCCCTGCTGGTGTTGCCATGAAGTGTGGCGGAGAAGCAGAGGACACACATCCACTTGGGTCACGGGGCTTCAGGAGATAGGCAGATCTAATGGGCCCAGATTCGGGACTAGGCGCTCCTGAGGGGCCACAGGGGCCACCCCCCTCCTGCACTTCCCTGTCCTGTGGCCAGTGGTTAGGCCACTGCACCTAGGAAGGAAGCCCTCAGACAGCGTCCGTGGAAGGAGTGAGTGAGCCCATCCCAGCAGAACCTCCAGCTGCTCTTCCCTCCACAGCTAGAATTGAAATAATCAAAATAATCACATGCAATCATGCTAAATAACAGTGTGCAATGATAAATGGACATCAGAGACACCGTCGAAGGCCTGGAGTTCATTGGAGAGTCTAGGAAGACAGTTTCCAAAATGAGTTGTTTTGGGGCCCTCTCACCTCCGCCAGCACCGAGAAGGCTGTCCTGGGCGTGTGTGCCCAGGTGCGCTGGGTTCCATCCTCAGAGGGAGGGGACGGGTCTCCAGGGCTCTGCCTTCCTCCCCCGTTAGCAGCCTCGGTTTCCGTCCACATCTTTGGGAGGAATGTCGCCCCGCCCTCCAGCCTGGACGGCAGGCAGGGCTCTGCGGGGCTCTGAGAAGGAAGGGATGAAGCTCAGCCCCGCGTAAGGAGAGGCTTGAGGTTTGAAGCCAGCCTCTATGTTCTCCCCTCCTTCCATGCAGACCACTTTACCTTCCTCTGCTGTTCACAGTGCCCTTCTCAGACTGGCTGGCGCTTAGGAATGAATGATGCAGGTCTTGGGGCTCCCAGAGCACAGAGGATGGGAGACGAAAGGCCGGCTCCGAGAGGTGTGAACACACCTTGTGCATTTGGCTTTGAGTCTGAGTCAGCGAGTCACGTGGGGTCAGTGGGTGGCATCTGAGCAAAGGAGGCTGCTGGCTCCTGGGCAGCGCTTCCTCTCCAAGGTCAGCGTCCTGACGACCCTCTGGTGTTGGGGCAAGTTGACAGCATGGGTTCTGGAATCAGGCTCCGCCACTGACCAGACTGCAAGTAAACTGGACTCGTGTCTCAGCCTCTCCCAGCCTCCCTTTTCTCTTTGCAAAATGAAAATGGTGAGGCTGCATTGGCTCCCCGCGGCTGTGCAACCAAGTTCTGCAAATGGATGGTTTAACACAACAGCAATTCGTTCTTCCATAGTTCAGCCTGAAAAGCAGGTGTCCTAGAACCATGCTCCCTCCGAAGGTGCCAGGGCAGGAGCCTTCCTCCCTGCTTCCAGCTTCTGGGGGCTCCCGGCGTTCCTTGGACTGTGGCTGCGTCACCCCAATCTCTGGCTCCCTCATCACGTGGCCGCCGCCTCTATATCTGTGTGTCTCAAATCTCCCTTGCCTTTCCTTATAAGGACACTTGTCATTGGATTTAGGGTCTACCCTGAGTCCAGGGCAATTGGGATCCATAGCTAATCACATCTGCAGAAACCCTCTCTCCAAATAAAGTCCCATGCACAGGTACCCGCGCCAGGACGTGACCGTATCTTTTGGGGGAGGGAGCACTGTTCACCCCACATCGCTCACCTTGTGAGATGGTGACTGTAAGCATGAGCAATAGCGGGTGGGATGGGCCCAGCAGAGCACCCGGCCTCGAGCAGGGCCCCCCAACAGATGGTAACCCCGTATCAGCATCTGTGCAGCGACCACAACCGTCCAGCAATCGAGTACTCCAGGTGCCTTCTAAGGCTAATGTTACACCATGACTGAAAATACGTTTTAGGGCTTAGAATGAAAAATTGTCCTGCTTAGTAGAAATGGCTGCTGTGGAATTCCGTTCCTGGCAGCTCAGCAGGCAGCCTCTGGGCGACAGAGGGGCACGGAGTGAACACCAGGCTTTGTGGTCTGCCCGCATGCTTGGTCATCCTAGATTGGCCTGTCTGCTCCCCAGCCTGAGAAACTGCTTCCCCACCGTGGGGAATCTGGTTGACAAGGCAGCTGGTGGAATGACATTTCCTGGGTGTTCACCAGCTGCCTTGGGACCCCGCGCTGCATGGACAGTGGGTCTCGATAGGTGGGCCGAGGTAAAAGCACCAGATTAGTCTGCAAAGAAGAGACTGATTCACTCTGTAGCTCAGGCAGATCAAGGCCGCGTTCACGTGGGATCAGCTGTGGGAGGACACTACCGTCTCGGCCTCCATTCAGACGCAAAACCAGACGTCAGCCAGAGCCAAGGGAGACGGACGTGGCATCCAGGGAGAAAAGGAGAGGAAGATGTCCCACAGAGGGGTCTGTCCTTGCAGGCTTTTGCTGTGGCGTCCTCGGGCTCAATCTCCGGAAGGGCTCCGTGCACACGCTGATTTGGCCTGCACTCGGCCCTCTCCACTCGCCCACACCCCAAGACACCCGTGGCTGCTCCTGAGTTGGCCCCTGCTCCTCCAAATGCCCGGCCCCTTCTCCACCTCGCCCGGCCTCTGTTGTCTCTCTTGGGAGCCCTCATGTAGCATTGTTCTGTCTCTTACTGGCCTCCTGCAGGCCGGGTCAGCCAGAACCCCCTCCTCCTGGGGCTTTCAGGTCTTTAGGCTTCTTTCGAAAGCCCCCCTCCAGCACATGTGAGGTCTAGGGTGCCACCCCTCCCCTCCTAGGCACTGAACCATCCTCTGGCTTGACCCTGCTGGGCTCCATTCTACCTGATGTGAAGAACCTCCACACTGATTGAGAGCAGCTGCCTGCCAGCCACACATACGCTTGGAAGGAGCGGATAGCTCACACTCGGGCTGAGTCCGTGATGGCAGACCTCAGATGAAAACTTCCTTCCTTGGCCAGGTGTGGTGGCTCACCTATAATCCCAGCACTTTGGGAGGCTGAGGCAGACAGATCACCTGAGGTCAGGAGTTTGAGACCAGTCGGGTCAACATGACGAAACCCCATCTCTACTAAAAATATGAAAATTAGCCAGGCATGGTGGGGCACACCTGTAATCCCAGCCACTCGGGAGGCTGAGGCATGAGAATTGCTTGAACCCGGGAGGCCAAGGTTGCAGTGAGCTGAGATCCTGCCACTGCACTCCAGCCTGGGCGACAGAGCCAGCTCCATCTCAAAAAACAAACGGCAACAACAAAAATACTTTCCTCCTTGCTCTCCACCCCAGGCCCCGGCCACCATGTCCCAGCACCCAGATTTTGCTGATGGGTGCAGCCCTACACAGTGTCTCCCTGGTCACCCCTCACCTGACCTTCAGAGCCTCTGCCTCTGGCCTCCTCCTTACCCCTGCATCCTCCCCTCCCGGTCCATCAGCCACCCCTGCCATTGACCCTCACCCTAGAAGACCCTCCCACGGCTTCTGTCCCATCTCCGCGCTTCTGCTGTGTGGGGTGCATGACGTGTGTGATCCCCTGCTGTGATGTGCTGGGTGTGTTACCGGCATGATTGCCTATTATTCAAGCTGCCAGGGTGAGCCGAGTTGTGTGTATGTCTCTGGTCAGCACCTGCAAGAGGGAGGCATTGCATAGGAGTCTCAGCGTTGTGGTCCTCAAGATTGGAACAGGGCTCTGTCCTGGCATGGTGGCTCACGCCTGTAATCCCAGCACTTTGGGAAGCTGAGGCGGGCCTATCACGTGAGGTCAGGAGTTCAAGACCAGCCTGACCAACAGGGTGAAACCCCATCTCTACTAAAAATACAAAAATTAGCTGGGTGTGGTGGCAGGTGCCTATAATCCCAGCTACTCAGGAGGTTGAGACAGGGGAATTGCTTGAACCAGGAAGGCGGAGGTTGAAGTGAGCTGAGATCGCACCACTGCACCCCAGCCTGGGTGATAGAGTAAGTCTCCATCTCAAAAAAATAAAATAAAAAAGAATGGAACAAGGCGCTTACAAAAGAGGATGGCAAGGAACCCTGGAGTGTTTTTGTCCTTCTGCCACGTGAGGGTACAGCAAAAGGCACCATCTTCAAAGCAGAGAGCAGCCCTTGCCAGACCGCGAACCTGCCGGCACCTTAATCTTGGACCTTCCAGCCTCTAGAACTGAGAGAAATAAGTCTGTGTTTATAAGTCAACCTATCTAAGGTGTGAGAACCGCAGGAGTGGACTGAGCCTGGACTTCAGCCTCTCATTTCTGGTGGACACGATTCATCCAGCAACACTGTCCCCCGCAGGCCAGGACCCTGCAGTTCAGCCACACTGCCCACCTCGTTCCAGTCTTATAAATGTCATATTCTTTGCTGGGTGGGAAAGGGCCTTCTGTGAGCTCACACGGTGGGCAGGGTGTGTCCCACGCAGGTGCCTTGGGACCTGCAGACGCTCTCAGGACAAAGCCATGTCAGTGGGCACACCTTCCACAGACGCGGAGTCAGGCACCGCCTCTAAGTCTTGCTCTGCTCGAAGCTGAATTCCTGCCCTTGCAGAAGCCACCTTGTTCCTGGAACCTCAGACTTTACATCTGCAAAGTCAAGATAGTGTCCCACTCACCCTGTCACCCGTGGGGTTTCTATAAAGAGCGAGACACGAGACTCTGTGATCCCAGATATGTGGGATCCCCGCAGGGGTGTGTTTTATAACTTCTGTCTTCTCCACTGCCAGCTCCCAGGGGATGGGCAACCCAGCCCTCCACGGACACGGGGAGGCACACTTGGAGGCCAGAGGGAGGCAAGAGTGGGGAGGACCAGGAAAAAACCAACCAGTGTATGTGTTACATCTCCCTCATCTCTGGAGCTCTGCACAGAGGGACACAGTGACTCCAGCTCCTTAGTGGCGGTGGCCCTGTGTGCCAGAGGCTTTGCATCCAGGCGGGCGTTCCACGAAGGGTGTGTGGGTGAGCGTGTGCCAATGCTTGTGACGTTAAGGTGTGCTGTGTGTGCGCATCATGCAATTCTTTGTGTGTGTGCACTTGCACCTGTGTATGCCTGCGGGTGTATTTGTTCATGCCCATGCGTTTGTGTTTTTGTGTCCCTGTTTGTTAGTGTGTGTGTGTGTGTGTGTGTGTGTGTGTGTGATTTTGTGCTCATATATGCTCATGTTTTTATGTACACATGTGTCTCTTCATGTGACTGTATGTTTGTGTGTTAGTGGACATGTGTGTGTGTTCATGTCCTTGTGTTTGTGTGTCTGTGTGTGCACATGTGTATGTGTGTGTTTGTGTCTATATATGCCAGTGTGAGGTTGTGTTCGGGTCAGTATATGCTGGTGCATACGAGTTTGCATGTGCGTGTGCGTGTGTGTGTTTCCATATGTATATGCCAGTGTGTGTGGCTGTGTTTGGGTCAGTATATGCTAGTGGGTACATGTTTGTGTGTGCATGTGTGTGTGGGCCTGTGCGTGCCTTTGTCCCTGGCCACGTGTTTGTGTGTATGCGTGTCTCTGTGTGGATGCCCGTGTGTGTGTGTGTGTGTGTGTGTGTATTTGTGTGTGTTCATGAGCAGGACAGTGTGTGTGCACAGCACTGGGGGGTGATGGAGGTGTGAACACACTTCTCACTGTTAGTGCTGGAAGAGCCTGGCTGTTCACCACTCTGGAGGCCTGTGTGCTAAAAATAGAACGAGTCGAGAGGTGACACAGAGCCCTGCCAGACCACCTTGTCATCCTCAACTGTTCTGCAAATGGCTTGTGAGCCTGAAGTGAAGAGTGCACGTGGCAGCCACAGCGTTTGCAGACACAGCAGTCCCCTCGGCCAGGATGGGGTGAGTGGGTTCCCTGGGAACAGGGCCAGAGGCGGGGTGTGCTGGGATGGGCACAGTGAACCTCAGAAATCTCCAATGTCACAGCCTCATCCTCCATCACTGCTAGAGGATGCTGCTATGAGCTTGGGAAGAAGACCAGGGCTCCAGTTTGGTCTGATTGGACTAGAGAGGAAGGCATCTGACCTTCAGAGAAGGAGGAGGGAGGAGGTTATTCTCATCTCCAGCAACACCGGTAATTGTCTCAGGGAGGCAGTGGCATGCTAGATGGAACTGCCAGGAAGCAGGGAAAAGACCCCCAGACCCCTGACCTGGGCTGCAAGGGCCAGTGGAAAGATCGGCTTCTCCCAGTCCCCAGTGTAGAATCCATGACTCTGAGTGGTCAGATGATCTCTTTGGCAGGTTGCTACCTGATAGTGACCAGGCCATGACTGGAACCATCTGGTGGCCCCAAGGCCGCCTCCTGCATGGCTCCCAGGGCTTCCCACTCCCATGGCTGCCTTTGGAACCTATGCAGACACACATTTCTCCCCCTCAATTTTGTCTGGAGATGATGGCACCATGCCTGGACCCGCCGAGCCTTTTGTGACCTGGGAAGGATCTAGCATTGGCCACTGGACACCTTCATCCAGAACAGCCTCTGCCCTGGCGGAGGTGGCCGCTGACAAATATTCCAATTCCAGAAAGTAGCTGATGCGATGAACCTATTAGCTGACGCTTCCTGACTCAGCAGGGCAGGGAGCTAGCAGAGAGGTCCCAGCCCGCAGCCAGGTGTGCCCCAGCAAGGAGAGTGCTGAAAAGAAAGGGAGGCACCTGGAACCGAGTCAGATGCCATCTTCACTCACCTGTTCAGTCAGTCATTCCTTTGCCAAGTATTTATGACGTGGCTGCCGCTCTGGAGGCACAGCCGTGCACAAGAGAGATTCCCGCCTCTGCCGAGAGCCCGCCGTCTGGCAGCTCGTCCTCCTGGCTGTGCACATCCTGTCTGGGAGTCGTCTTGTCCACAACTTCCTTTACCCAGAACCGAGCCAGTGCATGGGAAGAGCAGACAGGCCCAGTGGCCACCCCAATGGTGGTATTTTGTTGGGGAGCACAGGGTGCGGTTGAAACACAAGCCAAGGGAGAAAGCACTCACGCTCTCCAAGGTGCGTTTCCACTTCGTGTACGGCAAGATTAGGTCGTGGGCACAGGAGCAGCCAACACAAAGGCAGGGCCGGAGCAGAAGCTGAGTTCACAGGTGACTCTGGACCCAGCAGCTGAGGAGTCAGACAGGGGACACTGAGTCCCTGTCCACCCCCCACAGCCTGATGCAACCAGACCTCTTCTTATGCCAGGCACCTGGCATCTTGCTGGATGGTAACAGTGGTGCCCTCAGGAGAGAGTTAGCTGGGCAAGTGACTGCAAAGTATAGGGCTCAGGTGGATGGAAGAAGCTCCATCTCAGATACGTGAGGAAGGGAAGCAGTAAAGTCACAGCATGTTGTTAAAGGAGGAACAGAAGGA
>PVKV010019040.1:0-43192 GCA_004027835.1 Alouatta palliata
AGAACCTAACATTTTCTAAAAAAAAAAAAAAAAAAGATTTTTCTTTTTAATGGGGCCATTGAACCAACACCTGTTTTTGAAAACAAATTTTTTCAGGACAGGTTAGAGAGGCAAAGACCATGATCTAATAACATTCCTAGTTTTGTTTACAATCCCTGGGAGCAAAGAAAAAAAAATAGTTAAAGCAGTAAGAAAGTAGCTTAAGGGCAAAACCCCCAACTGAGAGGAATTAGTGAGGAATTAACATGTTGATGGCTCTACCCCTTAGGCAATTCTCAGTCTCCACATGAAGGGAAAGTAAGCTTCTGAAGTCCCAAAAGTAGATAACACCCAAATTCTTACTCAAAATGTAGTCATAATGACAATGGACAAAGATTTCCTCCAGGGACTACAGAAGCAACAGATTGGCCAAGAACTTACTTGGTTCTCAGGGCAAGAAGTCCATGTTACTCTGATCTGGTGGAAAATAGTATATGTTACAGATCACTGATTAATATGTATTTTTATTTGCTATTATATGGTGATACAGTCTGGCTCTGTGACCCCATCCAAATCTCACCTGAATTGTAACTCCCATAATCCACACATGTTGAGGAAGGCGTCTGGTGGGAGATGATTGGATAATGGGGGCAGTTTCCCCCATGCTGTTCTCTTGATACTGAGTTCTCACAAGATCTGATGGTTTTATAAGGCAGTTTTCCTTGCTCTTGCTCTCTCTTTTCTGCCATCATGTGAGATGTGCATCTTCCCCTCTGCCATGATTATAAGCTTCCTGAGGCCTCCCCATCCATGTAGAACCGTGAGTCAATTAAACCTCTTTTCTTTATAATTTATCCAGTCTCTGGTATGCCTTTATAGCAGTGTGAAAATGGACTAATACACATAATAGTGATTGTGTTGAAAGAAATCAGACTTCCAAGATCACTCCAAAAGTAGCTAAATCTAAACAAATCTAAGAATATGGCTCATTACCTAGAGCAAGGGTCAAATATTTGGTCAAGAGCCCAAAATATTTCAGAATTGTTTTGCTGACCCTCAATCTAGAGAATCCTATATTTGGATCTGGATGCAGCAGTGTGATTGTTTCAGGAGCTGCACAATCACAAACACATCCAATGATTCACTAAGGATTCATGAGACTCAAAAGCAGTTGCACTCAGGGTAACTTTTATTACAGTGAAAGATACAAAGCAGGATTTGCAAAGGAAAAAACACCTCAAGTGGAGTCTATTGGTAACCACAGACTTATTTCTAAAGTTGTTATGGAAGTCACACAGAATATGCTCTTCCTCCAGCAATGAACTGTGGCACTCAAAAAGTGTTTTTGCCGGTGAAGACGCTTGAGTCTTAGAGTGCGAGACTTGTTGAGGGTTGGTCACATAGGTACATTGACCTGCATGACCAGCCATGATGAACTCTAGACTCCCAGAAGGAAACCAGTACTTATCAGAAATTGTGTACAAGATATACCGTTCCGTATCTTGCCAAGTCAGTGCACCATGGTTCAGTGCCCTAGGTATACATAACAACTTTATAATTAGTAACAGAGGGAGCATCCAAGCTCTATGTTACCAGGATTTGGTCAAGAGTCAGCCACACAATCAGGCCTTCCTGAAGATGTGCCAGCGTTGAACAGCCAAGCCTGAGTTGTTAACTCTTTCTTATTCAATGATACAGGTATGGATGGCCTCCTTCTTAGAAGAAAGATGAGATGAGTACATTAGACATAGACCTCAACGTACCTTAATGGGAAGAAGAATGTATACAAATGTGGAGTAATGAAATGGTAAAAAGCAGATGTTTGCCTCTCTAGCATCTTTTTCCCTTAGACAAAAGCTGGATTTCAGTGAACCATATCTCAGCCATAAATTTTTGTGGGATAGACTGACCTTTCTCTTCAGAGTTGAACCCTAAATGGCTTGAGATTATAAGCTTATCTCACTTATCTGACCACAGTGACTGTTTAGAGATAGTCATGTGATCAAATTTGTGGCAAAAAGAGCTTTTTATAGAAGATTTCTAGGTAAGAAAGTTTTTCTTTCTTCTGTGTGAACTATTTTAAAGAGATAAGCTCTCTCCTGTCTCTGGTTTACTGTTTGAATATGTGGCTTGGAAGTTTTCCACTCATTTCTGCTATCATTAAGACAACTTGCATAATATTGAAGCTCGCAAGTAGATAACAGCAAAACTAGGCTGAGTGTGGTGGCTCATGCCTGGAATCCCAGCACTTTGAGAGGGTGAGGTGGGTGGACCAGTGGAGGTCAGGAATTTGATACCAACATGCCCAACATGGTTAAACCCAGTCTCTACTAAAAATACAAATATTAGCCAGGCATAGTGGCGGGCACCTTTAATTCCAGCTACTCAGAAGGCTGAAGCAGGAGAATCACTTGAACCCAGGAGGCAGAGGCCACAGTGAGCTAAGAGTGCATCATTGCACTCCAAGCCTGGACAACAAGATTGAAGCAACATCTCAAAAAAATATAAAAAAATAAAAATAAATAAAAAAGATAACAGCAAAACTGTGAGAAACGTAAAGAAAGAGATCTGAAACCTTGAAGGCACATGATCTTAAATCAAACCTCTCCTTAGATAATGACATGCTTCTAGGCTTTCTATTAGGTAGCCCTCCTCACCCCAAAAAAGTTCTAAAATTCTGTTTAAGGCAATCTGAGTTGGGATCATTGTCAAAACAATAAATATTTTAAATTGATAAAGTATCATTATTCCTATTTTGCAAGTGAGAAAAACAAAATATAGAAAAGTTGATTAACTTGCCTATAGTCAAAACAAAAATAAATGGCAGAGCCAGGATTCAATATGGTTCTCTTTGTGTCCAAAACACATATATTATTTTTCCTAATTGATACAGTCATGAGATTACAAGTTTCTTGTTGAATTCATCTTGCATCCTCCACCAAAAATCAGCTGGGCACATGGAACCTACCATACATTCTGATAACACATGGGAATTTGCTGTGACATAGCTATGCCATTCCTACAAATTGGGAATAGATGAGCCTTAATGTGAAAAGGCTTAACTATTCTCAATTTATAGGGATGGCATAGCTATTCCAACATGGGATATATTAGAATGGAAACCAAACTGACAATTCTTTTTATTTTGTGTTCTCCTCTTTCTTAACTACTTCATACATTTTATTTCATTTTTCCTGAAGTATATAAGATGTGAAACAGAGATCTTTATAATTCTGAGATACCTGAAGAACTTCAGATTTTAGGTTCAAAAGTTAGATCCAAGTAAAAAGTTAGTTAGATTTAGTTCCTAATGGAAATCATTTCAAATGATTTTACTAGGCTTGTCTATAATTGTATTTATCAAATATTCATGCTTATGTACCATTTCAATTACTTTCATAGAGGAAAAAAAATACTACATATGTCCCTAGAAAGTAAAAGGTGAAGTATAACTGTGGGGGAAAATCTTTTCAAATATTCTCATACTGTGAACCTATTATAAGTGCAAAAAGATTAAAGATAGAGTATAGAGTTGTGTATTTAAATGACTACAAATAACTGTTTAACTGGAGCTGCCTAGGGTACATCAGCAGCCCCTAAATGATCAAAGGCTATTGCTGCAGGCAAGGTCCAAGACCATGTGCTTATATAAAAAATTTTAGATGACAGCACTGATGTTGTGCATTTATATTGACACTTCTGAAACGATGGTTTCTAAAAAATATCTATCCAAAACTGACAGAAGGAAAACAGATTGAGAGTTGTTTATAATTCTCCTATAGATTCATTCTTGGCCTTGTATAGAAATGTGATAATTTCTTAAAATGTTTCACGTATTTCTTACTTTATCATTGTTATTTACAGGAAGAAGAAAATTCAGGTTATACTGAAACTTAAAGGTTATTCCTTCACTCACAACAGCCAACCCCAAGAAAAACTGTGAAATAGGATAGCTTCATTTTCTTTTCTATGTCCACTTCTAAGTTCTACCCTTGTATGAAAATGCAAGTAAATTAGTGACACTATTATTTTACTTTTTTGAAAAAAAAAACACAGAAATACATGCAACATACTTATTAATTCACATATAGAGTTCAGATAGATAACATAATTTTTGTTGTAATTATATGTACATCATATATTTTATATATTATGTAATTATAATATGGAGTTTATGTAATATACAATTGAAACAAAAGTTATAGAAAATTATATTTACCGATACTTTATATAATACACTGTGACATTTTTTATTCTATTCTGTTCTTTCTCATCTTTGTTAAATGCACGTCACTATGTGACTTACTAAATTAATTTTAAAAACAATGAGTTACGACTCACAAACTGAGGAGTGGTAATTTCCACTAATGGATAAATATCTATCAGTGTGCCAGATTCCTAATTCTATTATTTACATAGCAACAGGGATACAAATCGAGGAAAGATGGTTGATAATAGAATATCAGGCATCAGTGAAGTCACAGGGAATAATTATCTCAAAGATTTACTTGCATTTGGTAGATTGGTCCACCACTAGAGTTTTTTCTTTTTTCTTACAGAGCTCAGTGAGACCACTTATCACAACATTATGTGTGGCGACTCGTAAAGTGACATGTGTCACTTTCAGGCCTGATCATAAATCCACCCATGAGTGATCCTCCATCCTCCATCCTATGACTTCAGACAGATTAGCATAACAGTATTGAAGGCAAAGTGTTTAAAATGGCAAAAATGTCAGATGGAAGTAGTCCAAATATCTTAACCATTGCTAAAATAAAAAAAAAATTATCAAGTACAAACACCAGTTTTGGACTTTATAAAAGAGAGAAAGAAACGTCTATTGTACTAAGTCCCCAAAATTTTGGGGTTTGTTTATTGAAGCAGATAGTATTATTTCAACTAATGCATAAGCTATCATTTTGGAATAGCCTTCTAAGAGAATAGCCTTCTAAAAATGGCCTTCTAAGAGAATGCGGTAGAAGTCTTCCTCTTCAAGAAATGATACAACGTATAAGGCATCCCCAGCAAGAAAAAGTAGAGACACCCATTTTGTGATCATAGATAATGCAGGTTCTACCCAGATTCCTTTTTATATGAGCTCCTCTCTGTCTACTTTTTCATAGTTCTTTTAGAGTCTCCTTTTCCACTTTATTTTACATCCCTGTATAAACTTTTCCCAAACCCATATCTCTATTTCAGACTTTCTTCCATATTTCAAATCCAAATTTCGTTCTCCCCTCAGCAATGATAAACATATTTACATATAAAGGAGATGATAAAAGCAAGTGCAAAAAGCATCACTGAAACTAGAATAGTCCACTTCCAATAGCTGAGTGTGGGCCCAAAATAGATACGTACTTGTTTTCTTTGGTGGACAGAGAATATGTTGATCAGCAGTTTTCTTACTTCATCATCAAGGTGGTTTTCTGTTTTATTGTTATTGATACTTTGTCTTTAGGGATTTTGGGGAGTCATGAATTCATTTACTCATTTGGCTGACATTCTTGGAAGAGACTATCACTGAAAACCAGGCAGAACGGCAGAGAGAACAAATGTGTACAACAAAAAGAAATTTTGACCCATTTGATTACTCTTACGTGACATACTATGTAGCCCATGGGGAAATATCAAAGCCTCAATTGACAGACTACATTAAATACCACCCTCCCAAAATCTAGGAACAGTTAAGTTTGTTGTAAGAAAATATGTGCTAAGCTTTATTGGCCATGGGGATAATTTGTTTAATGAGGAAAGACAGTGCACTTTTGTTCAAGTGTCTGTGTGCAAAGGTGTAATGCAGTGGACAGTGTCTGGTCCAAATCTGTGGTCCAAACCACATTACTCATAGACCACTGATAATTGACCGAAGATTTTTGAAACTCAGAGTTTTCTTATCATTGGAGATAGGCATTACCTTGCTCAGTGTTTAAATTATTAGACTACGTGCGTATTTTTTCAGCAAATAGGTGCTCAATAAATAAACCGTATTACCATTAAAAACAGGAAACCGCTATCATACTAAAAATTCTTAGGACTTAAAACATATTTTTTAAAATAACAAATGTGAATTGGTTAGAATTACAGAAAATAATATGTTCTTGCCTGTATATTATATATTAATACTGTATTCTGTAGGAAATTTTATTGTCAAAACAAAATACGTTGTTTGAGGAAAAGGCTAATAAGTATCTAATCCATTTATATTTACAGAAAAAATTCCAAAAGCTGGAATCTTCAAGGAATACAAACCTATTATTAAATTAATTTTACATAATTTCAGATTCACAAAAGTTTATTCTGGTAAAAAAAATCAGTATGGAAATTATTTTTAAAAATGGAGGTAAAGGTAAACCTACCATATTGAAATATTGAATTTCATGACTAAGTAAACATAAACATTGATAACTTTGATTTAATCAAAATTTAAAACTTCAAAGGCACTATTAATTTAAAAAGTAAGCCGTAAACTGGGAGAAAATACACGTAATGCATATATCTGGCAAAGGACTTGTATTCGGAATGTACAAAAGTCCCTTACAAAACATTAACTTAAAAAATTATAAGAAGGGCAAAAGATAAGCAGGTGCTTTGCAAAAGAAGATGTATGCATGGGTGATAAGCAC
This sequence comes from Alouatta palliata, assembly GCA_004027835.1. Classification (NCBI taxonomy): domain Eukaryota; kingdom Metazoa; phylum Chordata; class Mammalia; order Primates; family Atelidae; genus Alouatta; species Alouatta palliata. The sequence continues at coordinate 6,603 of PVKV010019040.1, forward strand.
ATAAAAAGGACTCAATATCATTATTTGTCAGAGAAATGAAAAGTAACCTCACAAGTAGATAAAACTCCATACCTGGTAGATTGGCTAAATTTAAAAAAAAAAAAAGAAAAAAGAAAAAAAGGAAGCAAAAAACTGACATCACCACCAAATGTCTGTGAGAATATGTGGCAGTGGAAACTCTCCAAAACTTTGGTGGCAATGTAAATGTAAACCTCTTTTAAAAATGGTTTGACTGTCTCTTATAAATTAATTGTTTATCTCCCTCGTGGCCCAGCAATTCCACTCTTAAATACTTTCCTCAAAGAAATGGAAACATATCCACCAAAAGATCAGTAGAAGAATCTCTCTAGTAACCTTATTTCTAATAATTAAAAATATATATAAAGAACCCAGATGTTCACGAGCAGGAGAATAAAAAAACTGAGTTATATTTATACAATGAAATCCTACTTCGATCATAAAAATAAGTAAGCTACCAATACACACAAGAGCAGGTATGACTCTTAAAAATATTATGTTGAGTGAAAGGAAACAAACATAAATAATGTATATAAATTACACAAACTTCAAAAATAGGTGAAAAGAAATGTATTGTGATAGGAAATAGAGTAGTGGTTCCCTCTCCATGTCCAACTGGGGTAGGTCATTGACTGGAAAGAGGACGTTAGAAAACTTACTGCAATGAGGTTGAAATGTTCTATACCTGGACTGGAAAATTGGGTTACATTGATGCATACATTTGATAAAACGTATTAAATTGTTCACTTAGTAATGCTTGTAAATTTTAGCTTAGGTTAAAAAAAGTTTAATCTGGAGGTTTTCAAGTATTGAGGCCAGATATTTTAAAATCTTAACAGCAAAGATAAGGGAAAATGTATTACTCTAAAATAGTTTTTCTGGACTTCCTCTTTGTTCAGAGGAAGCTCTCTGGAGCTTTATCTGGTATCAAAGTTCTATATTGCTTCTTAAGTCTTCTAAAAGACAATATGAAACTTTTACAAATAATAAAAAATTAACCCTGAAATAATTACATGACCATACAGCTATTTCACTCTTCCAGCTAAACACCATTAAATAAAATGCTTACATTGCTAGTGCTGCAGGCTTCAACCAAGTAGCTGAAACCATGATTTTTTTCACCATCAGCTATAAAGATTATGGAAAATGAATTAAAAGGCAATTCTGTTGTTGATGTGTAAGGCAGACCCAAACACAGCTTGTCCATCTGTAGCTCTTGTGTTTCTGTACTGCCGTCAGGAAGAACAGTGTGGATTTTGTCAATAAATTTAGCACACTTGACATGGATATTTAAGGCACATGGGGAGTAGAGATTTGCAGCATGCTGCCACTTTTACACAAAAGTCTCTCTTATGCCTATAAAGTCAATGGGAGAGTAATACGAGCATTCTCCCTGAGGAACTGGTCTTTTCACAGACACTGTCACAGCAGATGCAGCCGGTGTTTCAATTGCTTCACCTTCAGAAACTGAGTGAAAAATCTCTGGGAGACTTTGCAAGGTGCCGCACGCAAGGAAGGGCATGAAAAACAATAAAGAAAAAAAATACAGAAACAAGTCATAAGACTCAGTGATGAGTCAAGGTTTCCATTTAGTTAAAGATTTACAAAAATTTTTGTTCAAAACTTAAGCCTGTCTCTAACGTAAAAGAAAAGGGGTTCTTTGATTTTATTTGATTTGTTTTATGTCATTTCATACATAAAAGGAAAGTAAAGAAGGTGAAAATAATAGACCATTCCTCTCTCCTCTAATGATAGAGTTTGGCAGTCTGTGTCCAGCTCTAAATCAGAAGCCAAAGACGCAAAATGAACAGAGTTACATCCTTGGCTGTCTCCTTGGGATTACTTTAGCTCTTTTATTTCTCCTATTACCACATTAGTGTTGGTCACCTTTAAATCTCTAAACCTCTTAAAAAAAACCGCCTAAGTTGTCTGTCTGGTACCACTTTTGTGTCTTCAACACATTCACCATTCAGCACTCAGACTTGTCTCATTAAGACGCATGACATGGTGTCATTTGTCCTGTGAACAGCCTGTGTAGCTTCTACTTGCTCGAGGATCTTTGTAAGGCCATAAGACCTTAGTAGATATTATTCTGCTTATTATTTTCCCTGTAGAAAATAAGGCTCAGATTTGGGGCAGGTGTTAAGTTTAGCTGGATGTCCCTTGATATCAGAGAAGGTGGTCACTGCCTGAGGTATATAGAAGTGGCCAGTACTGTCTAATAAGCATAAGATGAAGTCCTCTAAAGGGCTTCTGGTAAATATTGTTCTCTCCAAATTGAAGAAGGAGGAGAAGGAAGAGTAACAAAGAGAAGGAAGATGAGGAGATGGAGGAGAGAAGAAAAGAAAGCAGGGAGAGGAAAAGAAGAGGAAGGAAGAAAAAGGAGTAAAGAGAACAGGGAAAATAATAAATCAAATAGTAAGAAAAATTCTTTTCCCCAACTATTCCCCATGTCTTGTAAACACGCTACAGGTGGAGATGGGGCAGCCATTCTGCTGCCATCTGGTAAGATAGAGGACACTGGAGAAATGCATTCTCAATGTTGTGACATTGTTGACTTGTGGAGGGGAAAAAACTCTTCCATGACTCTGATTCCTGCCTATTTCTCCATCATGTTGAGTAGAATCTAGGATCATGAGATATATTTTACTCTTATGAACATGCAAATGTCTTTCCTAACCCAGGGCCTTTGCCAGGTTGCAACATAAAATGGTACAGAGTATACATTGAACATATTAGGGATTAAGCTCACATTTGAATTTTTCACGTATTCGTGTCTTTACTGCAGTAACTTTCCATCAGTGTCTTGAGAAAGAGGCATCATTTTCTGCATCTTACGAAGTAACATTTGTACTGTAGAGGCCTTCCCTGTGACAACTATTTGTTGTTCCCTCTGATGGAAGCACTTCCCCTGAAGTGTATTTGGCTCTTTCTTTCTTATCCTTCAGTTTTCAACTGAAATAGCATTTTCTCAGATATCCTGTCCCTGGGATTTCTGTGTAAAATGATATTTTATTTTCTCACTCACTGAGCATGTGTTGTTTCCTGATAATCCTTATTAATATTTGAAATTATTTTGTTTATAATAGCTGCTGTCTACTACATGTAAGAACTATAAGAAAAAGGACTCATTTTCACTCTTATGTCACCAGTGCCTAGCCCAGTGTCTGGGCGGGCCCTCATATTTATTGGATAAAATGATGGAAGACTAAAGGAAAGCAGCAAGGCACGAAGGCAGGAAGCCAGGAGGGTAGGCCGGTATGGAAGAAGGAAGAGGTTTATTAAATCGAGGCAAACCAGTATTCTGTAATAACTAGATTTCAGTTAAAATCAAGTCAGAAGCTGAGCATGGTGGTGTATGCCTGTAGTCTCAGCTACTCAAGAGGCCAAGGTGGGACGATTACTTGAACCCATGAGCTCAAGGCTACAGTGAGCTATGATAGCATCAGTGCACTCCAGCCTGAGTGACAGACCTCACTCTAAAAAAATTAAAAACAAAAATAAAGTAATAGTAATAATTTTTAAAATCTTGTCAGAAAATGGGATGATCTGGTGGCTATAATTAATGTCAACCATTTTATATACATATATATGTGTGTGTGTGTATATATATATTACCTTGTATATAGGCAGCAATAAAAAAAATGTATCTTGCTAAATATACCATGGGACACATGAGTAGTAAGTCTTATTTTGCAGAATAAAGAAATCCTTCAGGTATAAAAAGAAAAATACTTTTTGGAAATACATCAATGGGAAGGAGTAAATTCAAGAAAGACTCAGAGCCACCGAGATTACTACCAAAAGTAAACCAGTGCAGGGTATGCATTGTTTAAATGCATGAAGAAAGTTAAAAAAAAAAAAAAAAAGCAAGGGAGGTAGGGGCAAATTGGCAGGGTAAATTCTATTTGTACTTTTTCCAATGCTAAATGTGTTATGTTTATTAGGCAATTTTGGCAGTCCACAGGTTCATTTTTCCTAAAGATATTTAAATACTATTAGCAGTGAACTGTAAGCCCTGACTTGTATATGCATTCTTGGAATGACAAAACAAGTATTTTTCTTTAAAATTCTTCCTTAATTGCCTAAAGAATGGACATTAGACATCTTTACATGAGCTGCTTTTGGTGGTGGATTGAATCTTCTTTTTTTAAGCCATTTTTTCAAAGAGTCCTGAAGGTTCAGTGTGATATTATCTACTCTTTTATATTAAATGTGTTCCATAAAAATTGGCGTTTTCCCCTTATTCCCATATCTACTCTATAAACTCATCTTGTTGATCCAGTTTTGAGTCTATCATTGCCACTGCCAGTCTGCCCGTCCAGGCCATCAGCTCTCAGTGGAGCCACTGCCACCACTTCCCAACTGCCTTCCCTGCTCCCACTCTTGGCTGCAGCCCATTCATTCTCCACAGAGTAGCAAACGTGCACCTACCTGTAAATATATCATCCTGCTGTGTAAAGTATTTCACAATGTTCCACTATCCTGGGAAAAGAAATAGAGTATCTGTGTGAACTGGATCCTAGCCATCTCTCTAGCCATTTTTTACACCCTCTTTACTTTAGTCATTGATCTTCTTTCAATGCCAAAAAGAAGAAAATACCTTCGACTCTGACTCTTCTACAAAGGGGTAGAGCTCACAGCTCTGTCCAAGGAAATCATCTTCAAAAAAACTTCTTCCCCAGTCTCCAATGACCTGATCCTTTCTGTGCCCTCTATGTTTATGGCAGATTTAAGATTCATTGAGGATTTAAAACCACCAGTCCCATGTGGTATACCTCAAAACTTGCTTTGATATAATACATATCACTTTAGTGTCTAGACTGAAGCTTCCACTGTAGCATCTTATCTCATTACTAAAGCTCTCTCTATGTCAGCTTCTTCATTTGTCAAATGCCAGTAACAGTATCTTCCCTTTAAGGATTATTGTAAGGTTTAAATGAGTGTGTGTATATATATATGTGTGTGTGTGTGTGTGTGTATACACACACTCATCAAGCACAGTGTCTAGCTCAAAGTAAGCATTCAGTGTGTATGTAGACCTGAAATTACAGTCATGCCTCCATGACCTAATACTGTTTAAACTACAGTCTGAGATAGCTTCAGCCCTTCTCTCCTCAGCCATGTCTGAGTGTTACGTAGGCCAACCATTCAGTGCATCTGTTGGAAAGGAAAACAAATAGGCTAAAGAAGAGATAACAAATGAAGACATTTCTATAGTATTCTGGTTATCTGCCTTTATCTTTTATTTTTTCTATTTTGGGGATATAGTATTTCTTAAATACTTCTAAAATGGGTATATGCGTTTCCTTTTCTCCTTGGTATGCTAATCAGCATTGGTTTTGCCTTTTCTTTGATCAAAGTATTGTTATTAGCCTGAAACATAGTTACCTTTTGAGATTTATTAGTGCTAAGTTGTTTATTAATTTTTTTGTATCAAGGAATTAATTTACCTTCATAAAATAATTGATTCACTTTATTTTTTTCTGTGGCTGAAATTATTTTTAAATGAAGTAGAAGAAAAAAGCAATAAATTTAATGTTGCAAGAACATGAATGATTCTATTCTCAGAGCTTTTTTACATCCAAAAAATAGATATTAGTACTCATGCTACAATTAATTATAAAAGTACCTACCACTCCATTTTTCATTTAAACTTTGTATTTAAATTAGAGTTCTATACTTAAATACACATAAAATAATAATCACAGGCAAATCTTATCACTAATAAAACACTGTTTATGTTACAGATAGATCTGAATTAACAAAGGGAATGTTTTCCAGATCATCTACCTACTTCATTAAAGGTCTAGGCTTACCATACAGATGATCTTGTCTTAATAATAGAGTTCGTTTTCAGAGTCCACACAAATAATATCTCATTAAATATCATTCTCATCTTGAAGATTCCCTGATCCTCACACCAGATGCCAATCAGAATTTCTATAATATTTTCCACCTCTATTCTGGTGCCTTACTTAGTTTCCTTGAATTATAATTATAAAATTGCCTTTCTTTCCCACATCCTCCACCACTACTATAAGTCACTTAAATGTAGGAATTTTTGTCTCCTAAGTTTTCTATCATCCTTCACACAGTTTTAAACTATGCACTTAAATTAGTAGAGTCTCAGTAACTTTATTGAATTGTAACTTAGGCAAGCCATACATTTTTCTACCTGGCTGCAAAGCTATACAGTTTTATAAAGTCAGTCATAAAAATGATTTAGTACTCAAATAAAGGGAAAGATTTTTGTTAAAGCAGATTCATTTCATAAGTCAAGAAACAATGGGCAATATTTCCTACTATTTACAATGTTTTGTACATCATTTGTGTCTCTTTCCTTTCAAGACATATCTGTACCTACCACACACCTTTAAGATAGGATTATGGGAGACAACAGCAAATATCTATTGTCAATACTACAAACTCCAAACACCACCTATGGTGTTTGACTGACATGACATATACCTTTAACAAGAGCTGTCTTACAGAGACTACAGGAAAGAGACAGGCAGACAGACTTCAGACAGCAGCTTAAAATGACTGGCATTCTTTTTTTGACAATTTCATTTGACTCTAGCTCACGTCAACTTATCTTCCTACTGCATATATGTTTCTAATTTACAAGTGGCAAGCATCTTAGGAAAAAAGGGGAAAGGAAAGGAAATATTAGCAAAGTTTAGGGAAGCAGAGTAGCAGAGTTCAGCACTTCAGGTTTTTCTGGAAAGAATACCTATTGTTTACATTTTCATTTTAGGCCCATATAAAATTTGTAGGGTTTTTTTTTTTTTTTTTTTTTGGTTGGTTGTGGTGGCTCATACCTGTAATCCCAGCACTCTGAGAGGCCAAGGTGGGTGGATCACTGCGGTGAGGAGTTTGAGACCAGCCTGGCCAACATGGTGACACCCCATCTCTACTGAAAATACAACAATTAGCTGGATGTGGTCATGTATGCCTGTAATCCCAGCTACTCGGGAGGCTGAGACAGTAGAATTGATTGAACCCAGAAGGTGGAGATTGCAATTAGCTGATATCATGCCACTGCACCCCAGCCTGGGAGATGAAGCAAGACTCAGTGTGGGGGAAAAAAAAAAAAGAAGTATTTTAGATTCCATGTGACATTGATTTGTGTTATTTTCATCTAAATGTGTGTTCTCCTTCTTTTAATAATTGTACTTCTGTTTTCCTTTAGGTAATGAATGCAGCCCAAACTGTGTCAGTCTATGACTATTTAACCATATACACACACTATCTCTGGAATTGACACACAATTGCCATTTAGCCTCTCAGTTTGTTCCATTCTCCGTCAGTAAAGAAGTATTCATCTACAAAAGGAAACAAAATTAAAGTGACCAAATCATAATTCAATAACATGTTCCAGGTTATTTCAGCAACTTCATAATTTCACACTCTTGTATAGGTTTCCTAAAAATTCTCTTAGCTTGTCCTTCATAGTCACATGACTGTACCTGCAAGAAGTTGGGGCCAGAGTGCGTGCTAGGGTGGAATAAGAAATGCACCTTCCCCCCAACCTTACCATTTATTGGAGAGAAAGTTCTTTCTCAGAAATCCTGACTAGACTTTTGTGTACATCTCAATAGTTACAACTGGATCACATATCTATCTGTAATTGCAATAGGGAATAGGAAATCAAGTATCTGGATTATTCAGTTTCTGTAGGAGGAGGAAGGTAAAAAAGCCAAGGGAAATAGAGATTGCTGAAACTGACTGATGGGGAACCACCCAATGTTATCTGTGCTATATCCCTTTGACCATAGTGATGATGTCAAGCACAGGCATGTCCACCAAGCCAGGCCAATGGAACCTAATTCATAGATGTGTGTTGGTGCTATAGTATATGTTATCTTAATTGATCTCTATTCCAAAAATATTTGGATTTACTCTTCATGCCTTCATTAAAACATTATAAGGTAACCATGCACATTGAATGTGGTTCTGTCTAGTTTAACAATATCATAATTAAGAATCATCAATGTTTCTTCTCAAATGTAATTGTAAAATTTTATTGAATATTGAATAAATTAATGAAATATGAGAGAAAAGAAGAAAAGGTATCACCTTTATGAAAAGTTGAATGTTTGGAAAGACTAGATAAAAGAAAATCCTGTAGAATTAGAAATATATGAGACACCAAATATGTGAGGGGGGACATAAAAAATCCATAAAGTTTTTGTGGTCTGTCCACATTACAAGTTTATGGATCATTGTACGCTAAATCATAGATGTTTCATTTTAAGATTTACATAAGGGGCCGGGCGCGGTGGCTCACGCCTGTAATCCCAGCACTTTGGGAGGCCGAGGCGGGTGGATCACGAGGTCAAGAGATCGAGACCATCCTGGTCAACATGGTGAAATCCCATCTCTACTAAAAATACAAAAATTAGCTGGGCATGGTGGCAAGTGCCTGTAGTCCCAGCTACTCTGGAGGCTGAGGCAGGAGAATTGCTTGAACTTGAACCCAGGAGGCGGAGGTTGCGGTGAGCCGAGATCGCGCCATTGCACTCCAGCCTGGGTAACAAGAGCGAAACTCCGTCTCAAATAAAAAAAAAAAGATTTACACAAGGATGAATATGTTATCTCAAATCAGAAAAAAATGGATTCAGTTCTACCTGAAACAAACATAAGCAAATAAATAACCTATATCATTTTCTGATAGTTGCTGTAAAAATTACCACAATTTAGTGGCTTAAAACAACACACATTTATTACTTCATAATTCTAAAGTTCAGAGGCTAAAATCAAGATGTCTACAAGACTGTTTTCCTTTCAGAGTCTTCAGGGAGAGTCTCTTTCTTTCCTTTTTCAGCTTCTAAAGACCATCTACATCCTTTGGTTTATGGTCCATTCCTCTCATCTTTCAACCTTTTGCTTCCAACACATTTTCCATTTCTGACACTGATCCTCCTTCCTGCCTCTTTTAAGAACCATTGTGATTACTTTGGGTCCACCTAGATAATCTAATCTCCTCATCTCCAAGTCCTTAACTATGTTTGCAAACTCCCTTCTACCACATAAGGTACAGGTTCTGGAGGTGATGGCATAGACAATTTTAGGAGGGACATTATTCAGCTTACCATAGTCCCTTCTTTGTTTATTCCAGTTCAAATTTTCACCTTTCAACCAAAGGATTCCTGAAGAATACGATATGTGAGTCAGGAGACATCGGAATTAGAATTGCAGGAAATATCATAAGGACCAGGAAAAGAAGAAAAGCACCCCTAATAAATTAATAATACCAAGGTAGAATCTGTTTTTAAAATCATAGGAGTATAGAATAAAATATAGGAGGACAAATGCCAGCTCATAAGGTCCCCATCAATAGTTGGAGTCAATATGTAAATGAAGAGATAAAGCGGGAAAGAGATATTCCAGCAGAATTAGTAATTGCATTGAAGTCAAGAAAGGTCCTGTCTTTAAAAGTCAAAATGCATTTTGGAATGCTATTCTAAAGCTAAGTCATAACCAAGTGTAATTTTAGTAAAAAGGGGCTCCATCATCATCAAATTTTTTCTCCCATACTCACCATCTTTCTTTTTGTTCTTCTATAAGGAGAAAGTGATTTTGGATAAGTCAACAAGTTTCAAAAGTTAGACAGGGGTCCTCAGTCAGTGAAAATTTTCCTTGTAATAAAAAGCTATACAGAAGATAACTTATAACTTGATTGAAAGGTACAAATTTTATTTAACTATTATTCAATAGCTACGTAGTTTCTACAGTCTTAGAGATAATAGTGTGTGTGTGTGTGTGTGTGTGTGTGTGTGTGTGTGTGTGTTTCACTCCTCTTTTCTGGAGCATGTAGTACACAAATATATGCCAATTTAAAGCAAAGATGTAAGGGTTCTTCCATAACACCCATTTCTAGTGTCTAGAGGTGGTTTTAAAGCTAAAGACAGTGGGATGAAGCATTATCTCAGTATAAGAAATAATTTGATGTATTAGGATTTGAGATGTACATGCAGCACTAATCCCCCTCATGTATTGAGCATTTGACCTATAAAGCAAAATAAACTCTAGCAATGACTATCTTTTCCTAATGAATGGTCACCTAAGCCTCACCAAATATGGAAAACAGCCATCTCTCTTCACAGTTCTTTTCTAGTCTAGAGAGACCCCTGTTGACCATTCCCATGAAGACACAACAAAGCACTGAACCTTGTTCTTTTAAGTCAATCCTACTTATGTAATCACTTGTGGGACCACAGACCCTTCATACAAAGTGGCAAGTGTGCCTTCATAACAGTATAGGAGTCAGCATGAAGAAATTTAAACATATCTCTCTGTTTTAGGCTTTGTGGGTATAGACAGTTATCCAAAATCACTTTCTCTTTATAGTGTTGGGGGGTGGGGGAGGGATATGTATACTGTTTTTTAATTATCACCATTCTAACTGGCATGAGGTGGTATTTCAGTGTGGTTTTGATTTGAATTTCTCTAATGACGAGTAATGATGAGCATTTTTTCGTATGTTTGTTGGCCTCATATATGTCCTGTTTTGAAAAGTGTCTGTTCATATCCTTCGTCCACTTTTTGATGGGTTTGTTTTTTTCTTGTAAATCTGCTTTAGTTCTTTGTAGATACTGGATATTAGCCCCTTGTCAGATGAGTAGCTTGCGTAAATTTTTTTCCATTCTGTTAGTTGCTGGTTCACTCTAATGATTGTTTCTTTTGCTGTACAGAAGCTCTTAGGTTTAATTAGATCCCATTTGTCTATTTTGGCTTTTGTTGCCATTGCTTTTGGCGTTTTAGTCATGAAGTCTTTTCCTATGCCTGTCCTGAATGGTTTTGCCTAGATTTTCTTCTAGGGTTTTTATGGTGTTTGGTCTTATGTTTAAATCTTTAATCCATCTGGGGTTAATTTTTGTGTGAGGTGCCAGGAAGGGGTCTAGTTTCTGCTTTCTGCACATGGCTAGTCAGTTTTCTCAACACCATTTGTTAAACAGGGAATCTTTTCCCCATTGCTTGTTTTTTTCAGGTTTGTCAAAGATTAGATGGCTGTAGATGTGTGGTGCTACTTCAGAGGCCTCTGTTCTGTTCCATTGATCTGTATCTCTGTTTTGGTAAAAGTACCATGCTGTTTTGGTACCAGTACCATGCTGTTTTGACTACTGTAGCCTTAGTATTGTCTTGGCTATGTGGGCTATTTTTTTGGTTCCATATGAAGTTTAAGGTGGTTTTTCCCAGTTCTGTGAAGAAGGCCAATGGTAGCTTCATGGAGATAGCATTGAATCTATAATCTATAAATTACTTTAGGCAGAATTATCATTTTTATGATATTGATTCTTCCTAACCGTGAGCATGGAATGTTTTTCCATCTGTTTGTGTCCTCCCTTATTTCCTTGAGCAGTGGTTTGTAGTTCTCCTTGAAGAGGTCATTCACGTCCTTTGTTAGTTGTATTCCTAGGTAGTTTATTCCCTTTGTAGCAGTTGTGAATGGCAGTTTGCTCATGATTTGGCTCTCTGTCTGTTAGTGGTGTATAGAAATGCATGTGACTTTTGCACATTGATTTTGTATCCTGAGACTTTGCTGAAGTTGCTTATCATCTTAAGGAGATTTTGGGCTGAGACAATGGGGTCTTCTAAATATACAATCATGTCATCTGTAATTAGAGACAATTTGACTTCCTCTTTTCCTAATTGAATACCCTTTATTTCTTTTTCTTGCCTGATGGCTCTGGCTAGATCTTCCAGTACTATATTGAATAGGAGTGGTGAGAGAGGGCATCCTTGTCTAGTGACAGTTTTCAAAGGGAATGCTTCCAGTTTTTGCCCATTCAATATGATATTGGCTGTGCATTTGTCATAAATAGCTTTTATTATTTTGAGATACATTCCATTGATAGTTTATTGAGAGTTTTTAGCATAAAGGATTGTTGAATTTTGTCAAAGGCCTTTTCTGCATTTATTGAGATGATCATGTGGTTTTTGTCTTTGGTGCTATTTATGTGATGGATTATGTTTACAGATTTGCATATATTTAACCAGTCTTGCATCCCCAGAATGAAGCATACTTCATCGTGATGGACGAACTTTTTGATGTGCTGTTGCAATCGGTTTGCCAGTATTTTATTGAAGATTTTTGCATCTATATTCATCACGGGTATTGTCCTGAAATTTTCCTTTTTAGTTGAGTTTCTGCCAGGTTTTGGTATCAGGATGATGTTGGTCTCATAAAATGTGTTAGGGAGGATTTCCTCTTTTTGTATTGTTTGGAATAGTTTCAGAAGGAATGGTACCAGCTCCTCTTTGTACATCTGGTAGATTTTGTCTGTGAACCCATTAGGACCTGGACTTTTTTTGGTGGGTAGGCTATTAATTGCTGCCTCAACTTCAGCTCTTGTTATTGGTCTATTCAGGGATTCAACTTCTTCCTGATTTAGTCTTGGGAGCGTGTAAGTGTCCAGGAATTTATCAATTCCTTCTACATTTACTGGTTTATGTGCATAGAGTTGTTTTTAATAATCTTGGATGATAATTTGTATTTCCCTGAAATCAGTGGTGATATCTCCTTTATGATTTTTTATTGCATTTATTCAATTCTCCTTTCTTTTCTTTTTTATTAGTCTGGCCAGCGGTCTATTTTGTTGATCTTTCCAAAAAAACAGCTCCTGCATTTATTGACTTTTTGAAGGGTTTTTTCTGTCTCTATCTCCTTCAGTTCTGCTCTGATCTTAGTTATTTCTTGTCTTCTCCTAGCTTTTGAATTTGTTTCATCTTGCTCCTCTAGCGCTTTCAATTTTGATGATAGGGTGTCGATTTTAGATCTTTCCTCGCTTCTCATGTTGGTATGTATTGCTATAAATTTCCCTCTAGACACTGATTTAAATGTGTCCCAGAGATTCTGGTACATTGTCTTCGTTCTCAGTGGTTTAGAAGAACATCTTTATTTCTGCCTTCATTTCATTGTTTATCCAGATGTCATTCAGGAGCAAGTTGTTCAGTTTTCATGTAGTTGTGCAGTTTTCAGTGAGTTTCTTAATCTTGAGTTCTAACTTGATTGTGGTCTGAGAGACTGGTTGTTATGATTTCCATCTTTAAATTTTCTTGTTAATGAGATCACTCTAATTAAAACCAATAACAACAGCAGCAGCATACAAGTTAATTTCTATACTAACTTATGAATAACATCTTCTGCAGCCAGTTCATCCAGTGACACCATGCCCCAGGCATTATGGTAGGTGCCAAAACACACTGGTAAATAAGACTGTCAGATACTCTGCTTTCACAGAGTTTCAGCTCTAGTGTAAGAAACAGGCAATAAAAGCAGAAAAATAATAATGACAATTGCGGAACATTTTTTAACTTTGTACCCTTGCTCCTTAATCTTGGACATTTCATCCATTCTTATAACTTCCAATGTTAGTATAATGATGAAATCTGTATCTATCTTTCCAATGTATCTCTTTTTAAACTTGACATTGCTGATTCCAGCTGTGTTCTGGATCAATATATATGTATATGCATATTCTGCCATTATCATAGTTGTTCAAAACTGATTTAATCATTTCCCTAGCCAAATCTTTCTTATAGGTCTTTATGTATTTAAGTTTATTGCTGTTAACTCTTTTTATGCTGTTTCTTAATCTAAGACTACACCGAGCAGTCATTTTTTCAGACATGTGCTATCCCCATAAGGAATAGGTAGATGCTGTCTTTTTTTTTTTCATGGATTGCTTTACACACACACACACACACACACACACACACACACACATTTTCCTTCAGCATTTATTTTCATCCTCTCTTTGACATCATATCTGAGAAGCCCAAACTCATGTTTTAATTTGAAAGAACTGAAAAGAAAAGAATAAATGAAAGTCAAATAAGATGGCTGAGTGCATATGTTTTTTGATCCATTTTATTATTGATTTTGTAAAGTTGTCAATCTGCAATCTTGAACTTAGCAAGTATAGTGTTAACAGGCAAGAGGGTTGGCATATCTTCCATTTTGATTCAGATTTTAGCTTGCAATAATTTTCGGAAATCCACAGAGGATGGTTCGGAGAGAATATGTGAAGACAGCTAACCACAAAAATATATGCTAATGTTTAGTTATATTACAGTGTAGCAGAAGCTCCTAGGGAATATGGCACAACCTCATTGGTTGATTCATTCTAACAGAGTTGAAGAAAGCAGAGAAAACAACTATCAGAGGAAGTCTAACACTGGAAATTCTTGAAATACCCTTACATATGTGTTTCCTTTTTTTTTTTTTTTTTTTTTTTGCAGATTTCACCTTGATTTTACTTTATTTTCTCTTTTCTTTTTTAACTTTACATTTCATATCCACCAGCATCTAAGCTTTGTTTTATTTACACTGTGAATACTGAGATATGGACATAGGGAACAAAAGCATTCAGAAAACGCAAGTAAAAATAATTCAAATTAAGTATCTTAATTTCCCCTGTTCACTTTCTAGGTATAAATAGATGGCATGTATATACTAGGCCTTGTTTTTAGAGCATCACAAGCCAGAAAGTTGCCATGGCAACTTCAGGCACTGATAACCTCCATGAGAAATGAATTCCCAATGGGTGTGGAGTCCTTGGCAGTCTATAAAGCACTTTCAAACCATAAATTCACCATTATTACAATCATGCCATTAAGTAGGGCTTTTAATATTATTATTTTCAGATGACAAAACGTTAGCTTTAAGAGATTAAAAGACTGTCCAGAGTCATGGTAACAGGTAAGTGGCAGACACAGACACAGAGGCACATCTTCTGATCCTAAGAATCATACATCTTCCAGAGTCAGCCTAATTATTGAAAAGAAGAATAGATCTATGTTTACCTTAAATATTTTTAAAATATGAAACTTTTGGAATAAACTGCCTAAATAGTTTCTTATTGTTTGTAAGGTAAACTTACAGTCTAGAGCTTATGGTCTTGGAGGCACAAGTCTTCCCCTGATAGCTTTGGAAGTACAAGTCTTCCCCTGATAGCTTTGGAAGCACAAGCTTGGAGGCACAAGTCTTCCCCTGATAGCTTTGATTTTAGCAACTAGCCATTTTAGCAACTAGCCATGTTAACATATAACCCTTTGCGATCCAGTGTTCTAAATCATTCACACTTTGTCAAATACTTTGGCCTAATTTCTGAGCTGGAGTTTTTTCTGAAGGGAAGAAAATTCAACTTATCCTTCAAGATAAAGGCATGAAAAGGGAAATATTACAAGGAGCATAAACATGTAAGAGCAAATCAATGTTCCATATATGGATTAATAATCATGATACATGAAATCAATCAAGCAATACGTATAAATCAGTTCTTAACTGGGGTTTAATTTTGTCTACTAGGGGTCCTGTGACAATGTTTACAGACATTTTGGTTGTCACAGTGAACGAATGTTACTGGCATCAGGTGGGTAGAGGCCAGGGATACTATGAAATATCCCACGATACACAGGAGAGCTTCCACAGAGAAATATTTCAACCAAAATGTTTATAGTTAAGCTTTGAGAAATCCTGTTATAAATAATGCAAATGTTGATTTTTTAATATATTTACTTACCTTCCAAAAGTAATTTCTGCACTTGATTTGTCTAATGTTTTTGATTTAAATTTTTTTTCTTTTTGAAGGAACTAGTAAATATTACCTTGCCCTCATAAAAATCAGAAAATACAAATAAGCATACAGAAAAAATATCAAGTCACTCCATAACAAATTATATTAATCTCTTGTTAGATATTTAGTTTAACTTCATTTTTTCTAGCTATTATGAACAATATTGTTATGAATGTCCTTGTATATTAATTCTCATACAAATATCTGAATATTTTGTAATATTCTATAAATAAAATATTCAGGTCAAGGGAAATATGTAATTGTATTTAATATACTTTGCTAAGTTTCACAACATAATTAATACTAATTAACTAACTTATAAGAAGCGTCCATTATAAACATATTGAATGGCTTATATGATATGCTAAAAATCATTTCTTCAACTTCTGTGAAAAATAAAAGATCTCATAATACTGAAGTATGTATTTAAATGAATGGTCTAAATCTGTGATCTCAGGGAAGATCATAATCTTTCATTTGTAGAGGTAAATAAAGAGATTGCTAAATTGGTCTAATCCCTATCAATAGTATATCAAGTCATTAAAGTAAAATGGCTGACTTCCATATATAACTCCATTTAGGTGATTTTATAAAAGGAGAGATTAGTGAGATTAGAAATTCAGTAGAAACAGAAATTGAATAGATAAATGTAAGTAAGTCTCTAAAAGCCCTCAAAAATATAGGGAACTGTGCTGATTTTCCTGTTGTTTGTAGGATGGGGTTATAAGACATTTTTTCCTAAATTTGAAAAAGGAAAGTGTGTGTTCTTATAATACTGGAAGATTTGAGAACACCCAGACCACTAACATCTGGGTTACACATTACAAAACATTCAAAGAGAAAAAAAAAGAATCCAAGGAAAATGTCAAGGCTTGTGTGTTACTTTTTGTTTTCCCAAGCCAGAGGGAAAATGCCACTGTGACAGCAAGCAAAAACGTTTTTCAGTTTTTTTCCCATTTGATGCCTGCTTTTGTTAAATATTAGAAAGATATTTACAAAATGTAATTTAAAGCAATTGCTAAAAAATTAACACAGAGATGGATTTTTGGCTAATTAACCTACTCTTCATAAAAAGGCAGTAGGGAAATGCTTGTTAATGTTAAGCCATAAGATACACAAAAATGCAAGCAATATTTCATTGTGACACCCAGGAGACCCATGTGTGACACAATATAGAGTCTATGTGCATGTCACTCTCCACAGGAACTAATTTTGAAGCACCAGAATGCTCTGAATTGGCTGTAAAACAATGTTGAAGAAACTCAACATAGAACAGAAGGCACACTTTCCTTAGGAAGAATGCTGATAAAATTTTAATGAACTAACATGTTGTCATGGGGATTTGTTGCTATTCATTAATTCATTGTGCTATTCCTCCATAGTTTTACTGAGGTTGAGTGACAAATTGTCAAATTGTGGTTCTGGTGGTTTACATTGCCTCATTGATACCCTAAATTTAGGGGATAAATTCTTTTGGAGGCTTACCCCATTGCATTTGGGGCAACACATTTTTCAGGACTATGTGTGCTCAATTGTATTTCAAATGAAACTCCATCTCTAGGGTAGGCCTTTGACTCTGAAAAACAGTGGAAATAATCAGAGAATGACTGACAGCTCTGGTCACAGATGGGGACTACCATAGAAGCCAGGGCTGGGGAAGGCTCTACCATACAAAATAGTCAACTGGCCGCCTATGAATTAGGATAAAATTCTTAGTGGAAAAGAATAATTCAATCATGAAAATCATAGAATGCCAGAAGCTTGAAGGGACCTCAAAATCAGTCTAACTCTTTCATTTTGCAAATAAGAAAATGGATGACTCCCAGAGAGGTGAAGAGTTATAAAGGATATAAATGGCAAAACAAGGATCAGAAACTCGGTATTTTTGGCTTAAGTCAATTTTCTTATCATAGTGACTCCCTGAATTTCTTCTCTTGTTCCTTTCACTTCTAATTGATTTCATACTTTCCCCCTGAAATGAGCTGTAATCACAAAATAACTTGAAACAATATCCCTGGGGTTTAGGAACATAGCCAGCATTGGCCAATCATAAGCTCACATGTTATTTTTTAAATGTACATGAAGTTTATGCTTTAAATAATCCATGTTTGTATTAATAGAATGTTTTCCAAATCTTTGAGTGAAATTATGCTTTAGGAAAATTTAGCAAACTTGCCCAATACCTTATATGCCTCCAGGCACTGCTATATACCCAGATTGTGATAAGGAAATAAGGATCACTAGCAAAAAGCACAATCAGAGCAAGAAATATGAGAGATGTCCCTATCACAGTCAACATTAAACAATATTGATAGGACTTGATGCCTACTTCTGTACCTTGATGGAGGCCAACTGAAAAGAAAAGCATGGGCTGTTCTGTTCTGTGGTGGCTGTGGCATTGAGAAGCAGCCAGAGGTGAAAAATCTCACAACCTGGAACAAACTATTCATGTCGTATCTACAGAGACAGCCAAAGATCAGTGGATAAAAGATTTGTTTGGTTGTTTTTTCCTTTTTAAATCCTATTCTCCCCACTGTCAAATGTTTGAGACTATTCATTTTAAATAAACTTATTGATTGCCCACTTTTGCAGAACACTGAGGGGATTCTAATTTATAACATACAAATGCACTAAATCCCCAACGCAAGGTGCTGAACAGTAAACCAACAACAACATAAAACCCTTCTCGTTACTAAATTCCAACAGCTTCATTTTACATCCTAAATCATTGCTACTCGAAAGCATACCCATTGCATCATCAGCATCCCCTTGGATTTGCTAGAAACATGAAATCTCAAGGCCCACCTCAGACTTAAAAAATCAGAATCTGCTTTTTAATAAGATCCCCAGATGATACACATACACGTGAAACTTTGAGAAGCTTTGGGCTGCATTACATAATACCAACATATTACCCTAACATTTATGCTAATAACACACTTAACACAACCCAAACAGAGATGCTTACTAGTACTTTACCTTTATGTTGTTCCTAACAAGCAAGAAAAATTACTACTATATTTAATTATGCTTTAAAAAAAAACTTATTGATACATCTAAAAGTTTGTTTAACTATGTACATAATGAAAACAATTGCTATCCTTTACTTTGTCACAAGAAATGCAACGCCTGCAAAATCAGCCAACACATTTTTACTTACTAATGGCTATATTCAAGTAACAGCAACAGAAAACATTCACTGAGGGCTCTGTAATAGGCCAGGAACTATACTACATAACTGAGTACTCTCCACAACTCAAAGATGTGGGCAATAATACAACCTTCATTTTACAGAAAAAAAATAAAATAAAATAAAGCATGTAAGTAGTCTGTCTGGGAACTAACACAGTTAGCATGAAGTAAAAGTGAGATCAGAACCCATAAAAATGGGACCTGTCACCCACCACATTAGTTTTGATTAGGCTACTAGCACTGGCAAAAAAAAAAAAAAAATGCCTAAACCAAACACAAATATGTTTTACTCCAGGATTAGTCTTCAGTTAGGAAACAATTTTACTTTATGGAATACCTATTGACTAATAATTACATGCCTGCCATAAATGTAATAGCCTAAAAAAAAAGCAACTAGCAACATATTTAGAAGCTAAGATAATTTATTATGCTAATAATTAACTTTAAAAAAGATTTAAAATCCTCCTAGATGATCATAATAATTGCTATTTTTGATTAATTTTACTTGAAATAATCCATCTAAAATAAAAATTAGAACTAAATAGAAAATAAACCAGAAACAGGAATTATTTTCACAGTCATCTTAAGCCTTTTCAAAATTAAATAATACAAATCCAACATTATAGTATTACATAAGCAAATTACATATATTCGTATATTAAAATGTTATGATGTCATTAAAATTATAATTGCAAAGAATTTGCTACAAGAATATATTCCTTAAATTTAAAAAGTTGGATACAAAATGATATCTCTTCTATATACAGAGAGAGAGAATGAGACAGAAAATGTGAAAACACATCAGAATATATATATATAATATATATATATATATATATATATGTATCTCCAGAGAAAATATACAACATTCTAAATTTAATTATAGATGACTATTTTTGTTATATTTTAGACTTTTCTTTTTTATGTATTTTGGACTATTGACCAAAATAAATACACATTACTTAAGGTTACTTTATAATTTCTCAAACCAGGAAAAATATGTTTTTTATTCAATATATTTATTGGAATTTCATAAAATACATTTAAATTTCAATCTTTTTGGACTTTACAGAGCAAGAACTTTGGTTTATTCAACATCTTCCTGAGTAAACACATGCAAGTAAAAAAGTCTAATTGGACTATAACCAACATGTCCTTATTTGGAGATTCCAGGGTTGATTTGTTAATTGTCTACTTCCATTTAGTGTATGTATATGGCAGATATTTTGATTGGTACATATTGAAACACAGAGAGATTATGAACTAAAGCAAAATGAAGTCATATATGATGTTACTTGAGAGTTTCATTGAGCCATATTCAACAGAAGTTACAGATTTAAAGATTGATCATTTTCTCATTGTAAGATGAATACCATTGTCACTTAAAAGTCCTTTTTAGTTCATTCATTAAACTCTGTTAAAAACCATATTGTTCAAAAGCAAATTTTCTTTGAAATTTTTGATTTTGAAAGCATTTTTTATCATTCACAAAACACAATTCCCTCCCCAGATTTGTGTCAATTTCCCTCTAACTGGGACTCCTAGTAACATTAAAAATTATTCCGTGAGCAGCACACAAATAGTCCCTATCCAGGTGCATTATATATGTATTTTTAAAGTCTCTAAACATGAGACAAATGAAAAAAATCACTATCAAATTAGGTTCAGGTGACCTAGCCATTTTTAGCATAGGGTTATATTTCAGAACCTCATGTTAGCAAAATTCACACAGGCAGTCGAATCTTTGCTTTTAAATTTAGACACAAAAGAATCTCCAAAGCAATGGATGACATTTTATCATGTGATTCCCAATAATTAATTTGTTATGGGCTCCCAAAAATAAAATAAATGCTGAGTGATACATTGACTTCGTTATCGAAAGCATCCCGCCTCTCACTCCTGCCTCTCTGGCTCCTGACATCATTTCTTGGTTACTGGTTGACAGTTCAGTGCCTTGAGTGTTGCTCTCGCTGTAGGGTTAGCAGGATAATTGACAAACCACAGGGATTGGAGCCCTGGATTAGGATGACCGGACTGTCAAAACAACCATGACATACTCTCACATCAACTTCGACTGCAAGTCAAGGCTGTGAGGGAAAAATTCACCTTGGCAGGGCCAGATGGGAATTCTTTAATTTAAAATATTTCCCACTGTAAAATGTATTTCAGCAAGAAAGAACAATATAATATAGTTTTTAAAGTACAATTCATACTTCAAAATATGGTCCCTGTTAATTAGAACATTTATTATAAATAAATATCCCAGAGTCTTATTTCATTTACCCAATGTGTCTTTTGAATTTCATGAAACATACTTAACTTTTGTTAGATTGACATACGTTTAGCAGAACTCTATCTGTATTGATAGAATGTTTATGAAATAGTATATATGTATGTACTATGTATGTACACAAAGGGAATTGTGTTAAATATCCAGTTTTACGCTTTATGTATAAATTTGTTTAAAAATATCTTGCAAATTTTAAATCAAATTGATGCATACATGTAGTTCATATTAATAAGCAGCATACCACAAGTTGTGATTAGCAAATAGAGAGCTATATACATTTCCATCTCAAGCAACACAGTTAAAAAATATTTCAAAAACTCTAACTAAATTTGCCACTTTCAACATTGTCTCCAGACCTTCAGATTTCTATCATAGATCTTTGAAATGACAGCTCAAGTGACATCTATTTATAATGCAGGCATATTCTCTGTATGAAAACATAGATTGCAAACCGTTAAAGGGAAATTAAAATGCAAATACAAAAAAGGGTTATTTACTTAGTTCTGTGCCAGTTAACACATGGGATATGGACACCTAGGATTAGAAAGATCCAATTATTTTTAAAATATAAAACTTAAAGAACTTATTCATGCACCACTTGGGTCTTGGAATATGATCAAAATAGTTTTGGAATAGTTAATCAGTATTTTTCCATCAGAGTCAAATTTTTCAAAACATTAAAAAGAAAGAGCAAGAAGCAGGAGTGAATACTATTTACTGACAAACACTTCAGCTTAACAAATGCTGAAATGTTCAAAAACAAGGATTGGAATAAGAAAATGTTAAACTATCAATTTTTATCTTAGAAAACTGACATTTTTTGAAAGTTTCATTAACATCTGTGAAGAAAAAAACACAAAATGTTGTTAGTCTCAACAAATTCGGTCTTATTTTTCTAGTACTATGCGTCAAAACATCATTCTGGAGAAAACTGTAAATATGTTCATATTTTCATGCATATTTTGCTTTTTTTTTTAAGGAATCTAGATTTGGAAGAAATAAGGCAAGTAGGATATTCCAAAGGACACAGGAATTTTCAGAAGCTGGTTACTATATGATGGTAAATGCCAATCTAAATAAAAAGAAACAATGAGCAATCAGAAAAATTATTTCACATGCTAAAGCAACTCCTATATTCTTATATGTCAAAGCGATCCTGTCCACTGTTAGTAAAAAAATTAAATATGAATAAATTTAATTTTAATGATGTCACCATGAATTAGGCAGGACAGGTATTAATGACATTACTTTAAAATTGAGAGGATAAATGAACCTCTATGCCACAGAGTCAGGACTTGTACCCACTTTGAGAAATGTGCTTAGCTCCTTTTCCTGTAACATATTAAAGAATGTTCCTCCACACATGAAAAGAGAAATAAGTCTTTTATATTGCTGTTTTTCCATTTGCAGTGATGGCTTTTGTTCCATATATGAGCCATATTAGAAACAGTAATTTACAGTAAATTATCAGAGAGCCAAATTCCCTCTATCCTCTTGGAATAAAGGTATAAGCCAGATTATTTGATGACAATAATAGTAAAATTAAAGAACATACCAAAAATTACATATGGCTATAATCTTTGTAATGCAAGTAAGAAAGCAATTAGTATATCATTTCATTCTACATATTGCTGCCTCCCATTTTACAGATGAGAAATAGAAGCTTCAGACTATTCAAGATTATTCAAAGCTTCCATCATTAGAATGGAGATAAACCATGAGAAATCTTTCTATTAAATCAGTCTACTTATCTATAAAACTCACATTTTTAACCATTATCACATTATCTCACATTATGATTACCATACTACTGTCTAAGATGGAGTTCAGAACGTTTAAGATATTGTTCTAATAGAGATCCTAAACTTTGATTTAGGTACTCTTCACCTTTGAGAGGACTGTATTTTAACTACTCAAGAATAATTAAGCAGTCGTTCAGCTTATCATGTTCTTGAGTACCCACTCATACATAGAGTGGACATTTGCTTCCTCCTAGAAAGTGCCTGAAACACAGTAGAGGTTCAACAAAGGTTACCTTTCTTTCTTTGCTTTTCTCAGTTACATTCTTGAGAATTTTTTTTAACATTATGAAAATCTTAATAATCAAGGCTTAGAAATTTAAAAACCATGAGCTACCGAAGAATATATCAAGTTGAAGTCAAGTTATACCAAAGAATAAAATCCATTACATGGCTCTTTTATTCTCTAGTCGGCAAAAAGCTGATTCCATTATAAGGAGGCTTTTGATATTTGTGGATTGTCGGTGGAATTATCTATCCTGCGTAACATAGCCTTTTCCAAAAAAAATGTACAGACCTCATAATTCAAAGTAACATATCATGGAATGGCACTAATTAAGACAACATGGAATTCTAACTGGCTTAGATTAACAATAACAACAACTATTTTTCTTTTGCTACAGAAAAAAAAAAAAAGAGAAACTACTTATCTGTCCCTGATCCTTAACACAACAGCAATACTTTCAGTGGAAGAAAAGATTGGAAAGGGGAAGAAACCTCATGCAGAAAACAATTAAACAGCAGAGTTACAAAGTTACCCATAATAAGAGAGAAAATAGAAAATAATTCCAGATTTAAACCTACAAAAGGACCTTAAAGTACAAGATTGATTCCTTAAAGTGGAAATAACAAAAATTGAAAGTGATTGAATAACTTCTATACATTCAGCATTTGTAACAACAAAGATTGACCTGGTAGGATCCAGGCATTTGGATTTGTTTCTCAGTATCTCCCTGGCAAGGGCAAAAAGAAAACATGGAGAAATAGAACTTCCAGCATGGTAGAAAATGCAGGCATTCGAGGAAGAGTTGTGAGAATGGCCCATGTCATCTCCATCTCCTCTTCGTTTCTACTCCCTGTTCTTTTGACTTCCTCCAAGGAAAAGGAAAGAGATGAGGGTGGGGCAGGTAAAGTTGGAGTATGAAACCACAGGAGCACTTAGAATAATTGGTTTCTCATAATCCTAGACAGAATTTGTACACTGAAAACTTGTATATCATATTTACATAAATATACATATTTATATATGCATATGAACAC
This sequence comes from Alouatta palliata, assembly GCA_004027835.1. NCBI lineage: Eukaryota > Metazoa > Chordata > Mammalia > Primates > Atelidae > Alouatta > Alouatta palliata. Next base: position 30,749 of record PVKV010019040.1, read on the forward strand.
ATATATGTATTGCACACATGCATATCCCTTTTAGTTAGGGATAATATTTCGCTCAAATATTACTATTAACACTTAGGGATACATGTATCCTTGGGTGTGAAACAAATGTTACCAAAGCAGTTATACATATGACACATTAGAATTTCTCAAGTTGATTTTGTGTGTGTATTTTCAAAAGAGTCCTAGGCAAAAAATTCAAATAAGCTTTAACTTTTACAGCCTGGGAACAAACATAGAGTCAAAAAGTTAGCTCTAAAATGCCTGAGGGGGCAAACAGTTGTTTAATGAGGACAAATGGAATAAAATTAAAATGCAGCCTAATAAAATAACTTCTAAATGTAATGTTAGCTCAGTCATGTGGCTCCAATAATATTTTTGCTCAAAGGTACATAAATGTAATCTTAGGAAAATAAAAATACAAAATGAAAGAGAAGAAGAATAGCAGAGAATCCCTAGCCATCACAATGCAGAAATAAGGAGAGGGAAGAAACGTATAAATAAGATGATAAAAATAAGATTTTTATTATGCTGTCTCCTCCACCCCACAATAAGAGTTTCTCATGAAAACTCATGATGCTTAAGATCTAGAAGGGGTCTGAGTATAAGTCTCAGATGGGAAAACTATAACTCTCAGTTGCAAAGAGAGCTTCAGTACAGAATTTTTTAATGGTTCGTTAGCTTCAAGGCTTATTAAAATTCTAGAGACCTAGTCCCTACAATTATTATTTGATTTTAATTAGCTGAGATACACACAAAGTAGGTCCCAGTAGTCTTTAAATGTCACTGAGTTTCCCAGAAGGCCAAGAGTCTCTCGGCATCTCCCGGGTCAGTCTAAAGTGGCCGCTGGCAAACCAAGAAAAAGCCCAGAAAAATCAAAGAATTCAAGAAACCCTGGTCAGTCACATTAATTAACATTTAGACCTGCTAACTATCTCTTTAACTTATACTACCTAATTACTTTTAAAGAAAGACATGCTGATAGCTCCATAAATAGTCATTACAATATGGGACATGTAATAGCTCTATAAATAGTCATTATAATATGGGACATGCAGTCTGGGGGCTAAGCCTAGCCTCTCTGCCATAGTCAATCGATGAGACAATCTACAGAGAAAAGCCCATGTCTTTAACTCTCAGCATGCACATTTGCCAGGGTCTTTCAACCTACGCTGAAAAGACCACGAAACCAGGGCAAACATGTGCTGCCTGTTCTACACATCCATGCTGTAACCCAATGGTGGTGATGCTGTAGTCTTGTTTGACAGTGCAGTCCTGGGATAGTGTCCAGGCCCTCTCCTAGATCTACCAGGTATAGCTTCTCCTTCTCCTAGCAGCTTTTGCTTATTAATGCCACAGAAGATACCACATATATAATACATTTCTCTGAGATATGTGTATCAACTCAGCATTGAACAGTTTCCTATTCTGTTACCCAAACCCCAAGTAGCCACTCAGCAGTCTGAATGAAATTAGACTTTATGTGTTCACATGGATGGATTTCAAAATTATTTTGAAGCACATAAATCACCATGGTATGATTACATGTATAAAAATGAATCAACTAATAAAAATGAAAAACCAGAGAAAGGGAAATGAGACTAGGGAAGAAATACAGGAAGATTCCAACAAATCTGCATTTATTATTTTTTTTAAGCTCAGACTTATTCTGCAGAAGATGGAGTTGGCATACTCTTCCCCATTCCTCCTGCTAAGTGTGATGAAAAGCCTTTGGCATTACATATAAGGAAAACATAAGAAGACCTTCAATGATAGAGAGAAAAAGGCAGACTAGCTAGGGACTTCAGTATCCAAAAATAGACAAGGTGGCAAGATCTCTGAGTTTTCTGTTTATCTCACGTATTCCAGATGTGGTGATGAAGATGGTGGCAGCTGACAAATGCCAAATAATGCAGACAAAAAAAAAAAAAAAAAAAAAGCCCAGAAAAAGCATGCTCTCCATAGACAAAGGACCAGAAAGGGGGCAGCTTAGCATAAGGGAAAACATGAAAACATTATCTCACCAACCTCTCTACTATATCTGAACACCATGAAAGAAACTCTAAATTTGTTCCCACTTGTGCCAGCAAAAGCCAAGCAGAGAGCCTAGATGTTCACCTCCCCAGGGTTTAATGAGGTATACCAATTCCCTCCATCCAGCCCCTAAAACACCAAAACCAACCCCAACAGTGTGATAGTATCAGGGAAGGCTGAGTAGAGGGCCAGAACTTTCATTCATGCTGAGCCATAAGGAGGCTCCGCACCTCAGAGTTTCAGTGGAGACCAAGTAGAGATTCTGGAGTTCACCTCCATCTGATAATAATTAGTCCCCCACCCTCACTGTTGGAGTGATATCAAAAGAGACCTAGTAAAAGATGAAGATTTCATCACTACTCAGCAGTAACAAGGCCAACCTCTATAGTATCATCAGGACCATGTAATAAGGGACAATCCTGTCACACTCAGCCCAGATGTAACAGTGGAGGCCTAGTGGACAGTCAACACTCTCATCTGAGCCTGGAGTTAAAAGAGGCCAAGCGGGAAAACTGGAATTCTATTCCTAAATGGCTGTAATGAGATCACACCTTCCACCCTTACCCTGGCAGAACGTTGTCAGTGGAATTAAGCTAAAATAGTCAATTTAAGTAAGATCCACAGTCTTATCATACAATGTCCTTGTTTCAAACAAAATCTTATCATATGAGGACCTTGTTTCAAACAAAAGTCAATTCTCATTCCAAGAACCAAGAAGATCTTATCTTGAGTACATGTCAAAACCAATGTGACAGAGGCATAAAAATTATTGGACAAAGATTTTAAGCAACCATTACAAAAATGATTTAACAAGCAATTATTCAAATAAATGAAACAAATGGGGAAAAAGAAAGTTTTATACAAACAAAAAGAAGTTATAAAGAATTAGATGGAAACTATGGAACTGAAAAATACAACATCTTTTTTATTTTAACTGAATGGATTCTGCTAAATGGCAGAATGGAGCAGGAAAAGAAAATCATTAGTGATATTAAAGTCAGAACAATGAAAATTACCCAATCTGAACAACAGAGAGAAAACAGACTTTTTTTAAAAGTCACAAAAGGTATAGAGCCTCTGGCACCTATGAGGCAATATCAAAAAATTTAATATTTATGTCATATGGAGTACAAAAGAGGGCAAGAAAACAGGTAGAGAAGTACTTGAAGGAATAATGGCTGTAAGCATCCAAATTTTGGGAGAAGTCATAAATCTACAGATTGAACTGAGTAATTCTCAAACAAAATAAGCCCCTCAAAAATCTATACAAAGACACATCTTAGTCAAACTTCTCAAAACTAAAGACAAAGAAAATCATCTTGAAAGCAGCAAGAGAAAAATGACACTTTAACTGTAGGTGAAAAGCTATTTAAATGGCAGTGGATTTCTCATCAGAGATCATGAAAGCCAGATAAAGTGAAATAATATTTCTTAAATGCTGAAAGAAAATAATTGTGAACTAAAACTTTATTATCTGAAAGAAAAAAAAAGTCTGTCAGGAATGAAGGTAAATTAAGCCAAACTCAAACGAAGAAAAAAAAAACCCCTAAAAGAATTTTTCTAAGCAGAAGGAAAATAATAAACAAAATCTTGGAATATTAGAAAGGAAATAAGAGTAATCAAAAGAGTAAAAATATAATACATTTTATTTCTCCTCTTAAGTTTAGTACATTAGATTTAATGGTTAAATATATGACACTGTCTGTTGTGACTTTATGTAAGTACAATATTTAAAGCACTTGCATTGTAAACAAGATAAGTCAAAGAAAGGTAAGAGAAGGTAATGTTTCTAAACTTCACTGGAAGTGGTGAAGTATCTACCCAATTAGACTGCGATGTTATATACATATAATGTAATACTTAGAGCAAAGAAATAAACCAAAACACTATAGCTAAATCAAAATGGTATTCTAACAAATGTTTAAGCATACCACAGGAAGACAGGAAGGTGAAAACAAAGAAAAGAAAAACAGACCAAACAAAACAAAAAATAGAATGACAGATGTAAATATTGACAAATTACATTAAATGTAAACGATCTGAATATATCAACCGAAAGAGTGAATTTAAAAATGTGACCCAACTGTGTGCTGTATATAAAATGTATATTTAAAGTAAAATTATATAGGTAGATTGAAAGTAAAAGAATAGAAAAATATATATCATGCAAACATTAATCAAATAAAACAGGAGGTTGGCTGGGGTAATTCACACCTATAATCCTAGCACTTTGGGAGGTCAAATCAAGAGGATCACTTGAGGCCAGGAGTTTGTGACCAGCCTGGGCAAATAGCAAGATCCTGTCTCTACAAAAAATAAGAAAAAAACTATCCAGGCATGGTGGTGCCTACCCATAGCACTATCTACTTAGGAGATTGAGGTGAGAGAATCACTTGAGCCCAGGAGTTTAAAGTAACAGTAAGCTATGGTCATACCACTGAACTCTAGCTTGAGCTATAGAGCACTAGAATTAGAATGGTTCTTACTACTCCAAGTGTTTTATATTTTAGATATTTCATTGTATATTCACAGTAGTCAAATGACAGTTCTCTTCATGTCCATTGTGAAGTGAGGAAAACTGGAGTTAGAAATTGTGTTGTCAAGGTAACTTGTAATTAGTTGATAAGCCAAATTGCATCAGAATCCCATTTTTACAGAATCCCTATCCAGAGTTACCAACATCAGAGTAGGATATTTTGCCTGTAGGAGCATAAAATAGTACAGCTCCTACAAACACCAATTTGGCAGTTTATTTGAAAACTAAACATGCAACTACCATAGGACTAGGAGGATAAATGTTAGAGAGAAAGAGGATAATTAGAGCCATTCTAATTCTAGTGCATATGTGAAAGACAGAGAAAGGAAAACTAGAGCAAGAGATCAGTCATGACTATCTTCAAGGGAGATGGATATCAGGGATGTGAAAACATCCACATGGATCTGGGGAAAACATAAGACCATGAATAGCAGCACCCTACTTCCTTGCACAAGGCATAGAGAAGACAGCAAACTCTTCTGAGATGGCAGGTGCTGAACATGATGCTACAGTCAACCTGACAGCAGGAGGCAGTTTACACATATGAAACAGGTGCCTAATGGGTAAGCCTTGCAGAACCTTACAACTCCAGAATAGTGCAGAGGTCATTGTCTTGGGAAGGGCATGGAAATTCAGGAGAGTCATAGTTCTGGAGCAAGTCTAAGACCTGGGTAGATCACAAGCTAGCTTCCATAACCTTGCAACCAGAGACTAAGACAGTGACTGTGTGCTTCAGCAACAAGAGTTGGAGTGATGTCCAAGAGAAACAAGGAACATCAGCCCCCACGATGAACACCATTGCCAAAAGTCCAGAGACGAGACAAGGCAAATTATTCCAAACTGGCAGTACCTTAACTGAGACAAAGGAAGATTAAGAAGTTGCATGTGGATTCATGCCCATGGACCCACGGTATGTTAACTTTCCCATGCACTAGACACCATCCTGGGCAAGAGTAAAAGAAAGGAAGTTTCCTTTTGAAAAGGAAAAAAAAAAAAAAGAAAACAGCCTCAACATATGTGAACTTTGAATTGCCTCAGAAGTTACCCAAATAAAATTAAATATTTACCTGAAAGACTTCATCTTAAGTCAAAGAAGATCTAATTATATTTACTTGGAAAAATATCTCTTCATTCCCCATAAGGTACATGGAGTTTCCAGATCAAAATTACAAATCAAGTAAATCAACATTATTTTCAAAACATTTCATGAGATACTTTGGTATACCTGGAATAATCTACAATATGCGTGATACCAGGTTCCTGGTCTGAAGAAGCTTATAATAGGTTTCAAGTGACAACACCTATATTTTACTAAAGATTTGGCCAAATAATTGAATCAACAATCACAATGTGGAATGCTTTGCTTCATGCCCTCTAACAATGACCAGTGCTAAATGTAACAAGTACCAGGCTACAAGTGAGAAGGGAGGTTTAAAGTTCAAGCTCTTCTTTGTGCTTGTCAGGATAAACTACCCTGGTGAAGAAGAAAACTTAACCTAATAAAAATAATTTTCCACTATCACTTAGTTTACAGGTAATCACTCCTTAAAAGAAATCACTTTCTGATCCTTAAAGCTCTAGTGTTTCTCCATGTGTATGTCTATATTTCAGATACACACTAAAGCCTCCAGGAGAGTAGAAGAAAACCACCAACAATGATACATCTTCCTAGGCCCAGATATGCTCCTGAGTATACACCTAGGTTGTTCTTAGGCAAATGACTTTGACAGCAATAATAACTGCAATCATTTTCCCCATGAAGCAGCAGAGTTTGGCAGAATCTGGCAAGAAGAATTTGATGCAAATATATATAGATACAGGGTGTCACAAGATGTAAACACAACTTTTTTTCTTTCACCACAAATATTGTGTCCAACAGATCATTCTGACCCATCCTCCATTTTCAACTACCCCTAATCCACTAATAACTCCAAAATTCATAAGCACTTCACAAAACTCCCTTCTGAGATCTAAACAATCTCTTTATTTGATATTTCCACTCAGATGCGTCTCAAGCAACTCATTTAATATGTTCAAAATTGAATTGTTTTATTTTTTTCTTCAAAATTTCCTTCTCCAGTTTTCTCTCTCTCCACCATCAACCACTCAGGCATTCACAATGCAGAAATCACATTTGACACTTTCCCCCTTTTCATATATTTATACCTATTATCAAGTTACATCACTTTCACATTAAAAGTAGGTCTTAAATCCACCTAGTTTTCCCTACATTCACCACTAGCATCATGGTCTAATCCTCCATCAATTCTCATCTCTACTCATACTAGCCTCATAGATCTTCCTAATGTCTTAATAGGTCTCCCAATTCATTCTTTATAACTACTAAAGCAATATTTTAAAAACATTATTACTCCTCTGCTCAAATTCCTAAGTAAATTTTCATTGACCTTGGATGGAATCTAAGCTCCTGAGCATTACCTTCAAGAGCTTTTACCTTCAAGAGCTTTCATGATTAGGCCCTGCCTACCTTTGCACCTTGTCTCCTCCCTTCTCCCCCTCACTTCCTTGACTTAGTCATGCTGACCTTCTCAAGGTCCACCAACGGTCCAGGTACTTTCTTCTCCCAGGGTCCCTTTACAAAGGCTGCCCTTCTCCCACTCTTCATTTTCCTAATTTTTAATCAACCACTAGTTTGCAGTTTAACTCCCCTATATAAAGCAGGTCTTTCCTGACCCTGCATTCTAAACTCTGATATTTTTCTCTGAAGCAAGTTTTCCTTAACGTATAATTATTTGTTTGTGTGATTATTTATTCATCTCTCCCATTAGTTTAAATTCTATCAGAGTAGGGACAGTTTTGTATGCTATTTCAATTCCACAGTTTGTCACGAAGAAATTTCTCAATAAATGTTTAATAAGTAAATGAATTAATTAATAATAAAACAATAAGGTTTGCTACCTATAATGGGTAGGAACATCAATTTGAAAAGATAAATAAGTTAAAATGCCATAAAAGTTTTCTATCCTTAAAATTTGGGACACCAACACATATTCACCGCCTTTAAAACCTGACTGAAACCCAGTCAATGAACTTTAAATAAATAAATAGATGATCAACTGCACATTTACAAGATGTCCAAATATATACAAATATTAGGAGACTATTTTCGATAACCAGCACAAAACTTAGTCAACTTAGTAACCCATATTAACATATTGGTAGTAAAACATGTCGTATGGTACTATTGAATACACATATTGTTTTTGTTATAATTTTTTAAATCTTTGTGAAAAATACATTTCAAACCAACCTTTTGTGGAGCTCTTGGTGGGAGTCCTACGGAGGTGAAATTTATGCTCAAATACCAAAATGTTTCCCTAGAGGGAAAAACAGTTCTAATAAAAACTTTCTCACATAAAGTATGAGCAATACTTACAGAAGAGTTCATGCATTAGTGGGTATAATAAAATCACATGACAGTATTTATATTTCACTCATAAATACTGATATTGAAACCTTGCTAAGATGATAAAATAACTTTAAAAACTGAACCAATTCGAATGCAAAAGGTTAATTCAAAAAGAAAACTGAGTTATTTTTCAGATGATTGTTTTCATTAGTAGAGAAAGAATCAACATTTTAGTGCACAAAATGATGATAATTTTGCCTTAATCCCACCAGTTAGCCAATACAAATCTCCTCTGATTAAAGATAATTCCAGCATTTTAAAGATCAAAGCTTCTCTGCTGGTTGATTAGTTTCTAGGTCTTAATTTTACACTCCTAGTCAAACCATACAGTCTCTAAATTAAAAAAAAAAAAAGAGAGAGAGAGAGAATTTCCTTTTCCAACAAATAAAATTTAACAGTTGTACTTACATGAGATCACATTTCCAGTAAGTGATAAATGCTAATCAAATTACTTTTTAATCATCCCACTCCATGCTCTATGGCCAGACCTCCCTGCTTTACTTAGTGTGCTGAGAACCTTTACATTGGACACATCAAGCTGTGCAAATGCCACTGTTTTAATGAAAGACTCTCCAAGTCCCAGAATATGTCAAAAATACCTCCCCGTATACTATTTTATCTTTTAAAATATAAGAATCATAGCTCAGGAGGGATTACTTCAAAGTAGGTCTAAATCCATAATTCTGCAAATGAGAAAACAAACTATTTTCTTTAAATCACATGGTTATTTTTGTCTTATTCCCAACTAACAGAACAGAAATTGAGACTCAAAGAGAGTAGCAAATTTCTCAGGACCACTCCAATCAGGATTCTCTAGGGCTTCAAAATGCATTCTTTATTTTTCTCCACTACAAATTGCCTCCTGAAATGTTACCTCACCCTTCTTTTCCCAGGTCCAAGGAGCCTACTTCTTCTTCACATGGAACTTGCAAACTTTTAACTGATTTAATTTCTTCTTTGCTTTAGTCTCTTCAAACTGTTTCATAAAATTATTTTAAAAATTATAATTAACATCAAGATACATATATTCTACTGAGGCCAGTGGCATCTGTTAACAACAAAATCCACGTTACTAACCTTGCACAGCATCCAGGACAAAGAGCTTGGCACCTATCAAACACTTTTTGATGTGATTGACGATTCTAAGACCCCCTAGAAGATTTAAGAAAGACTCAGCATTTGGAGCTTACACAAATTCTGACATGTAAGGGGTTTCACGGGCTGCAAACCAATTCCGAAACTCCATGATACCAGTTCAATTTCTTACAATGTGAATATTCTCAAGTTTCCTTCTTTTTTCTTTATAGTGAAAGTTTTAGGAAGTTTATATGAATTAATAAAAATCCTGGGCTCTATGAAGCCAATCTAGCTTTGAACATGCTTTTATTGATCTTTCAGGTAAATCTACTGTGAATGTTATGAGCCAAGCCCAGATCACCAACTTCAAACAGAATTGGAGGTACCTGTAGAGAGTTATGCTGGCAGACAGGCTTTTACTAAAGCCAGCAGAGCAGAGGTGAAGAAAAAAAAATTACTTAATTAACATTTTAGATGTGTTGTAGGTTGAGTGATTTAAGGCAGCTTATTAAACTCTCCCTGTTGCATCCTGGAGGGTATAATTTTTCTATCTTTTCTATTTTACAGATGTAATCAATTTGTTTCTAATATCAGAACACATTAGCGTAAGGAAGATTTTTAATATGCTGTTTTTTTTTATATGGAGTTCTTTTTATATTCATTCTTATGAGTCAGTTATCTTGCTTGAAGATTCCAAACAATGTTACTACAGCCAACGCAATGAAAAAACATTTTCTAGATTCTTGTTTTTTAGACGAAGAGGGCATGCTCAACACAAAAGGAAATATTTCCATTCCCTATTTTGCATATGGATGAAGGGAACAATGACATGACTACCCATTCTTACCATTTCAAAAATTCATACTCTGATATCCATACGGTGGAGCTGTGACCATTGCTGTATTTTTTTATGTATCCAAACAGGTTCAGCTCATATGCGGTGAGACTCTAGAGACATAAGCCATTAGCATCTATGTCACATGACCTTGCTTCTTGGTCTAGATGTAATTTTGAATATGGATCCTCTAAATAAGCCATAAAGTTACTTATACGTTTCATATGAAGAAAATGTTGCCAATTGTGCTAGCTCAAAATAGATTCATAAAAATCTCAACCCAAGGATATGCATCCTTGTGGTTAAGCACAAGGGTCTTGGGTCCAAGTGCCTGAATTTGGAACTTGGCTTCATGGCAACCTATAGTGTGTGACTTGGTACAATTTGCTTTATCTCAGCTTGAGTTTCCTCAACTATAAAATTCAATTAGTAATGGTAACAACTTCATAGGTTTCTTCTTTCTTAACAAGAGCTGTAGCATATCCTCAAAAAAAAAAAAAAATACTGAGAATATTTTTACTTTCTCATTCCAGGCTATATTTTAATTGCTTTACTAAAAGTAGACAATACAGTTTATATTTTTAAAAAGAAAAGTTGCCTGTCACCTAAATTCAAATATTATCGACTCTTGGAAAGTCTTATGTCATCCACCTTCTCTTCCCTTTCCATATTACTATGGAACATATCACTTTTCTGTAGTTACTTTAGCATATAACTCTAAAAAAATAAAAATTCCTCAAAAATAAAAGTCACATAATCACAATAACACTGTATCACCAAAACACAGCCTTAAAACTTTCAATAGTCAGTAAATGCTCAAATGTCTCATCATTTTATAAAAATATTGTTTGTATCAGGATCCAGATAAGGTCTACATATAACAACTAGACAATATGTCTTTTAAGACTATTCAATCTATAGCTTTTCCTCCCTATCTCATTTGCATTTCATTGGTTGACAAAACTAAGTTTTCTTTTCTAGATTTTCCTATAGTTTGAATTTTTATGACCATATCCCATGAAGTTTTGTTTTGTTTTAAATGTGTTCCTCTGACTTGTATGTTTTTTGTAAATTTGTAGTTGGATCCAAAAGGTTTGATTAGACTCAGGGTTGATATTTTTGGCAAGAATATTTTCCTAGTAGGTGGTATATCCATCTATTAAGGGGCTGTATTTTTGCTTGTGTTTAAAAAAAAAAAGATTCAAAGTTGACAGATAACACTGTAAGATTTTACTGTGTACAGTAGGTATAGAAGTATATATGCATTGTGGAATAGTTAAATGTAGCTAATTAACAAATTCATTACCTCACATTGTTATTATTTTTGTGGTTTGCTGTCTCTTTTTATGATGTTAGCAACCACTGATGTGTAATACCTAGATTCATTAATTCATTACAGGTTGCAAAATATTGATATTTTAGTTTTGTCATTTCATCTTCATTGGGTATAAGCTAACATAGATCTATAAAGAGAAATGTCCCTTCATTTACTATTTACTAGCCCAGTAGTACAGTTGTATAGAAAAGGCAAAATAAATGTTTAGTTCTAACCTTTATCAATCTTCAAAATATTCCATCCTCCAAGGATAATCTAATATTTTAGTGTATCACTAAGAACTAATGAATTTGAACAGTTTATATGTTTAAATAGATGAAGTAATCATCCTTACTGATGCAAAAGTTTTCCATGTTTTGGCACAGGAAACCTTTCAAGTTGTCTCATGGGTCTTTTTTTTTTTTTTTTTTTTTTGACTTCACTTATAATCTTTATTAGTTATCAATATGTAATACATTCTTTACAATGCAAATATTTTTAAATGATTTCATATCATTTAAAACCTTATTATTGTTACCATTTTCAAATCTGTATCTACTGACCCCACAAAAAACTGTTGTCATCATTTCTTAAGGTATTTATATTTTGATTTACCCACATATTTAACTCTTTCAGTGTCCTTGTTTTTTTTTTCTTCTTTCATTTCTGTGCTTCTCTTTGGATCATTAGTCTTCTGTCTAATGAACTCCTTTAAATATGTATATTTGCACAGGTTTGCTGTTGTTGAGTTTTCTTAGTTGCTGTTTGTTTGAAAACATCTTAATTTCATTTTCTTTTTTGAAGAATGTTTTTGCTGAATAAAGAAGTCCAGGTTGGCATATTTCCTTTGGACATTTAAAAAATGTCATTCTATTATCTTCTGCCCTCCATAGTTTTTTTTTTTTATACTTTTTATTGCATTTTAGGTTTGGGGGTACATGTGAAGAACATGCAAGATTGTTGCATAGGTACACACATGGCAGTGTGATTTGCTGCCTTCCTCCCCATCACCTATATCTGGTATTTCTCCCCATGCTATCCCTCCCCAACTCCCCACCCCCCGCTGTCCCTCCCCTTTATCCCCCCGACAGACCCCAGTGTGAGATGCTCCCCTCCCTTTGTCCATGTGTTCTCATTGTTCAACACCCGCCTATGAGTGAGAATATGTGGTGTTTGGTTTTCTGTTCCTGTGTCAGTTTGCTGAGAATGATGGTTTCCAG
>PVKV010019041.1:0-43197 GCA_004027835.1 Alouatta palliata
GGTTCAAGCAACTCTCCTGCCTCAGCCTCCCGAGTAGCTGGGACTACAGGCACGTGCCACCATGCCCAGCTAATTTTTGTATTTTTAGTAGAGACGGGGTTTCACCATGTTGACCAGGATGGTCTCGATCTCTTGACCTCGTGATCCACCCGCCTCGGCCTCCCAAAGTGCTGGGATTACAGGCGTGAGCCACCACGCCCGGCCGATTCTATTTTTTTTTTAACATGAATCAATGCAGGCAATTTCTGAAGACATAGCCAAACCATTTCTTTCACAAATTCAACACAATGAAGAGAAATATACTCCACACAAAAATACCTCCTACAGCAAAACATGTATGCCCATAAAATTCCCTCTTTACCTGGTAATTTTATAATAATACCAAATATTCCTGATAAAATATACCTGGGGAGGCAGTATCTTAAAACAAAAATCTTATTGCCACATCCTACTCTGAATTATTGGATTAAAGGAACACATAGAAAATCTAGCCATGAGATAGTATCCATGAAAAAAAGTGATGCAGAGCTATGAGACACAAAACCAAATTCTGCCGTTTTAGCATTTGCCAAGTTCAGATTCTTTAAAAGCCCTGGAACAGATGTAGTCTCAAGGGTGGGCTATAAGAACATTTTAATTTTGCGTTTTGATGACAATCTTAAAATCTATATGTACATTCTAGATCAAGTAGATGACTATTTTACAACAATATCTACCACCTGAGTTCAGTGGAGTATTGAAAACTACATTATTGGCCGGGCGCAGTGGCTCATGCCTGTAATCCCAAAACTTTGGGAGGCCGAGGCGGGCAGATCATGAGGTCAAAAGATCAAGACCATCCTGGCCAACATGGTGAAACCCCATCTCTACTAAAAATACAAAAAAAAATTAGCTGGGCGTGGTGGCGCGCACCTGTAGTCCCAGCTACTCTGGAGGCTGAGGCAGGAGAATTGCTTGAACCCGGGAGGCGGAAGTTGCAGTGAGCCGAGGTCGTGCCACTGCACTCCAGCCTGGCGCCTGGTGATGGAGTGAGACTCTGTCTCAAAAAAAAAAAAAAAGAAAACTACACTATTAACAAGCAACACCCCTGGAACTGTAAGAGTGATGGTTATGATGGTTAGCCTAAGTTCAAATAGAGTAGGAACACTGAATCATCACACAAGCCAGTGGAGTACCCACATGACCAACTAAAAAAAGTATCATCCATCCCATAAATGAATGCTATTTATTTGAAGTTTATTGGTATTAAGCTTTTTTATTTTGTTTTGGTTCCATAGGTATATGAGAGGTATAAGTAAAAGAAACTTAAGCACAGTTTTATGTTGTTATAATCAAATAATTAAAAATAATTTAGATAGCATCTGAGATAAATGATTTAATTATTAAATTATCCGTTTCTAATTTCTTTTATTAACCGTACTGGTGACAACCTCCACTACTGCAGACCCCAGAACAACTGAAAGGATCATATAGACTGTACTATAATAGCACTGCTATAGGTGGTATATTCATTAGCATAGCCACAGAAAAGCATATAATAAGGACTACTTCCCATTTTTCTTTCGGCCACCATAAAGGCAGCTTAGAGGCACAACTGACTTAACTAGAGCAACTGAATGGAACTTTGTGATCAGTTACTGTGGTAGTCAGAAAAATGGCCCCAAAAAATGTCCACATGCTAATCCCGGCATCCAGTGAATACATCCCAGCATCCTGTGAATATACTGAGATGGTACAGATTCTAAAAATAAATGATAGAAGCATGTCACGTTACATGGCAGAAAGGAATTAAGGGAGCTAATCAGCTAACCTTAAAGTATGGAGATTGTCCTGGATCATCCAGGTGAGTCCAACGTAATCAAAAGCCAAAAGGATCCTTAAAAGTGGAAACAGGAGGCAGAAAAGGAGGTCAAAGTGATGTGACACAAGGACAACGTGGTACCTGACCCACTGTTATTGGCTTTGAAGATGCAGAAAGAGGCCAATGTGGGTGGTTTCTGGAAAAATACAAGGAAAGGGTTATATCCCTAGAGCCTCCAGAAAGGGACAACAGCACTATTGACCCCTTGCTTCTACTGGAGTGAGACTCATTTAAAACTACGAATCTGCAGATCTAAGATAATTTTGTGTTGTTTTAAGCCACTAAGCATATAGCAATGTATTACAGCAGCCACAGAAAACTAACACAATCCCTCTATTATTCCATTTTCTCCATGACACAGATCCCCTTGTCCTAAAATTTTACCAAAGCCAGAAGTTTCACTGTTAAAATTATTTTACTATTTGGTATGTATTTCCTGTGAGCTACTTCAAATCTCTTATAGACTGAGATGGTATAGATTCTAAAAATAAATGATAAAAGCATTTGTCAAACATCCTGAATCCCACTGAGCATGAACCTGCAGTAGTTGATGAAAATACAGTAAGTACAACCTATAGATTCACCCCTCACTGATTACCATGAACCTGAGTCTCCGCCGCATTGAACATCTCTTGGAGGTCGTTTGAAAAAGCTGAGCAGGGGGATGACTAGTTAGGAGGGTGAAGAACAGTGAAGACAGTGCTGCGACTGTGGCGTAAAAGGCGGCACAAACAGAAGCGCCCAACTGAGGTGACTGCAGCAGTAGGCAGCCCAAACACAAGCACAGGCAAGTTTGACAGTCAGATTCAAGTTTGCCAGGTCGATGAAGTGGGAAGAGAGGAATGCAATTACATTAAAGGCACTAATAAAACCAAAATAAAAAAGGAAAAGGTTGAAGAAACAGACCACAGAGTCAGTAGTAAAAACAGCAGGCACTAACAGTAGCTGAGATTGACAGACGGTAAGAAAATGAACCACAGGCCAGGGAAAAGCCAGAAAACAAGTACAGGGAGAATAATGGATTATAAGGGTCAGAAGGTTAAGAAATTAGGATCAGAGAGAACAAAAATTTTCAAGAGGGCAACCAACCAGTGGTTCTGGAAAAACGTAGTCAAAGAGTTTGGTCACATCTAAGCATAATCACCAAGACTACAAAAAAAAGCTTGATTATTAAGGTGGCTTAATTTTTAAAGCTGACACCAAGGAAGTTAACTGTGCTTTTACAGGAAATCCCTTGGGGGCACTCCTGGCCACAGTGTTTCTAGCTATTGCAACCTAGGAACCTTGATAAATATGGAAGTTATCATAATAAAGTGTGACATGTGCACACAACTGTTTCCAAATCCCATAAATAGTCCCCAAAACTAGAAAAATATGGTTAACAGTACATATTTTTAACTGGATAATGACATAAAATTATAATTAACAGGTGTAGCTTCTGTTACACAAATACACAAAAGTTGGCAACAAAGCTTTTACAAGTCAGACATTTTAAAATGCAACGTGAATCTTGGAAAAGAGAACAAACATTTCTTGTAGAGAGGGGAAAGAGGAAAGAAGACAAGACAGAGATGAAGGAGACTGCAGACAGGTTGATGATTTGGTTTGAGGAATTATTTGTGGGGAGAGAAGGGAGACTTCTGCTGTGAATCGGTTGCTAAAATTGTGCCTGTGATACCCAATGAAGCCCCAGACCAAAGGCTCCAGGTCATCCAGCTTCCCAACACAGCACCTGCCTCAGCAGTTTTCCCCTCTGTCCACTCCACAGGAGAACCTATTAAACTGAAAAGTTCAACAGACTCAAACTATAATCATCTGTTCTGAGTTTGCTATATTTGTTTTTCAGATCTTTCCTAGTTCAGGAGGAACTGTGTATCACAATGTCTGAGGAATTATGAAAGAGATAATTCTACCCAAATAACTTTATAATTTATTGGCCTTCAGTTAAGACCAAAAGGATGTGAAAACAACATATGACTAGACAGATGGTGACTGTGATTTACTAAAACGTAACAACTGTACTTTATTTACCACGGGACTAGCCAAGAGCCTAAGTGTGGCATCACGAACCATCAACCAACACAGACAGATATTCTGAAACATGAGAATATTACCTTATTTGCTTTAGTCAGGCTGCAACGAAGGGGACTTCTGAAAGAAGCCAGCCTAACATCTGCAGAAAATTATACACAGCTCTAGCATACCTTCAGCTTTAACAGCTGATCCACAAAGATGTTACAGGAACAAAGTCACTAGTTTAGTTCTATACAAACCAAAGATCAGGTAAAGTCCACAGTATGTTAAATCAACAAACAAATCCAACTACATGCGGCAACCTAAAAGTTAAATAAATAGCTCAGTGACGTGAGTAAATTAACTTGAGTGAAAATAGAAGGTCAATTTAAATTTAGTTCTGATCTACTCAGTGGCCTTATTCTCTAGTCAACTGTAAATTTAAAACTCTGTTATGTTTGTAGCCTGATTAAAGCCAAGAATGCCATTTGATCTCAGTGAGTTTGACATCCAAATGTGTGTGGTCTCACAGCACTGGTAAATTCTTTTCCATAAAAAAATCATACGCGACACCATAAACAATCTAATGACAATCTCAAGTTGAATTTCACTAAATCAATGTATGAAAAATAAATACATATTAACCAACACAAATCACGTTCGATAAAGTTTACTGCAAACATTCCTGTGATTTGAACAAACATCTTTTAACAAGACAACTGTAGCAGCACTAACAAAATCAGTAAAGTCAGAAGCTGAGCATAAGGAAAGATTCAGCTTCTGACATGAAACACGACTTTGGAATAGTTCCTTTTACCTTTTCAAAAGAAAGAAACAAAGGTCGGGGGGGGAAGGCTCCAGTGAAAACAGCTAACATTTAATTGTTGAGCACCTGTTATACATTAAATACTTTAACTCTCAGAACAACTTTTTGAGCTAGTACTATTATTAGACCTATTTTTCAGAAGAGGACAACTAAAGAAGCAATATTTCCCAAGTTACACAGTTTACAAATGGCTGAGGCAAGATTTGAACTCTTAAGTTTTACTCCAGAGCCAATGTTGTGAAGCATTTCACTATATTGTCTTGTAAAACTAAGATTCTCCATGTAATCATCTGAAAAGCATCTAACTGGGAAAAGCGAAAGAACCATCCATAAAATATCTGCAAGCTCAAAAGCCTCAGAAGCACACAATTTTTTTTTCTATAAAGGGCTAGATAGCTCAATATTTTAGGTTTTATGGCCCACATGGTCTGTCACAACTACTCAATCCTGTGGTTGCAGCCTGAAAGCAATCCTAAACAAATGAGTATGTATGTGTTCCAATAAAACTTTATTTACAACACAGGCGATAGGCCAGATTTGTCTCAGGAGCCATAGTTTGCCAACCCCAAGCTACCTCCTAACCAAAAAGATATTTTAAAAATTTTAGTACACAATAAAATTCATGATTCTCATAAGTTAGAGAAAAAAATCATGCAGCTATAAAAAGTAACTTCAAGGATTTTCTCCAGGGCAAATGCTTTTATTTGCAGGAAGGATTTGTGGTTTTGCTTACGTTATTAGAATGCACTGAGGTAGCGTTGATTAAGAGCACGTTCTCTCTTTGCTGCTCTCATGGACACCTCTAGGTTTTTCTAAGTCCCCAGGGGAAGCAACACCTCCTCCCAAGAACAGGTCTTACAAAACCACAGCAGTTTGCACCATAATTGCTACACAGCCTACATTCATTCCTGTCCCACATATATTCCCCATTGACAGCATCTGTTGTGTCAGGGTCGGGGGCCATGACATTCAGGCAACAAAATCATGTTTCCTGGAATAGTGAAGGCAGGAAATGTAAGACAGCTCACTGGAGTTAGCATATTCAGATTAAACGGATGTAAATATATCAGTGGGAAAATCCAGCCTTTTCTGATGTGCCTTTCTGGTTTTTAACTGTTATGCTCCTGATTGCCCAACCAGGTAAGTACAAGGGATAGAATAGTGAATAACGTTTGCTCTCTGTTCTCATAGATTTCCCAGGCTAACTAAAGTTATGAACAAGAAAACGGAATCTTCTTTGTTCCTTCTATCACCTATAGATTCTAAATGCACAGTGTGTCTTGAATAACCATTCTTCCTCTCATATACCTAATGCTATACTCTAATTTTGACCCTTACCCATCTATTTCATTTCCAAGTGCTTTTAATCACTTGTATCTTTTTGTAGAAACATTTTAAATATGCACCCAATGTATACTTTCATTTATAATAAATGTCAGTATACATAAAATCAAGTATACACAGAAAAATATGAGGGATTAAATAAAAACAAGTTCTAATATTTCTTCCTGCACCCCAATGGATTAAACACATTCCACCTGAAAACTCGATTATGGCAGAACGTTCTAAGCTTGATACTACCAAAATAAATCTTAAAAATTAAGTGCTGCCCTCAAACATATTAATGAATAAACACAATGAGGACACTTACGAAGAAATAATTCATGCTACCTAGACAACCAGAGGGAAGGCAAGCAAAGCTCATATTAAAGGCTAGGCCTCTGAAGTCCATACTGTATACTAGAAACAGTAAATGATTCGGTTAAACGAATCATTCAGCTGAACGACGAACTTCAGACAACACAGCAGTATCAAATCTGAACAGAAAACGGGCCGTTATAGAAAGCCTATTACTTCGTTGCAACATAAATCAGCTTCAAAACTAACGGTTAGAAACAAATTCTTTAACGAATGAGATGATGTCAACATCAAATGCAAAAGATAAATCAGGAAATTAATATCTTGGATTCACTCTTTTAAAGGGAAAAGGCAGCCAATAATAAATGTAATATATGTTAGTTCACACATACACACCTGACCCTGTATTCAGCACTTCACATTCCTAAGGTATCTGAAGAAAAGACTAAAAAATTTTAAATTTATTAAGCCTTTTGATACTACTAAATCAAGTACCAGGTAGCTCAGGGTAACACCAAATTAAAATGAAACTCATTCATGTAATATAGAACTTCACTAAAAATTTCTAGATTCATTTCAGAATACTTTTACTTATTTGCCATTATGTCCAATGCTTCCAATTTTTCATGATGCTTTTCAATTGCCAAATGAAAATACACCACAAGAACTATATGTCATAAATGCTTACTTCAGTTTCCTATTTTGTTCTGAACCAGGAATTCGTGAACAGAGAATCTTTTCTATTCATGATATATAAAATATGTAAGCCATGAAAACATGACAGACAGAGGGAAAATCGTTGGCCATTTTGGAGTACCTTTAAAGCTTAACAAAATTTTTTGTTTCATAAACCTTTGTAAGCAACGTATGCACATAATATGTACCATGTTATTGCTTCCTTTGGTAAACATTTATCTACATCGGAATGGATAACTCCATTTTGTAGATTTGTCTCTATGTTTATAAACAACCTATATTGTAAAAGGACTGTTATCTATTTTAATCTAAAAATAAGCAAATGTGAAATCACAAAACAGTGGTTATATATAAGTAGTTTTTATCCAACCAAGGATAAGCATTCAAGTAATTATGTCAAGTTTGTGCTTTAGGACTAAGACATAAATTTTTAATGAGCACTCAAAGTCTTGCTGTTAGTTCATCTGTAGAAAACAAACACACATTTGGTTTGTACAAATTTTATGTATTATAGAGTTCTCCTTTCCGAAATAAAGACTCCTAGACTCACTGGCAACTGATAAAAAGCGCATTTCCAATTTATGATAAAGAGTGGTACATTTTCCAACATTATAGCTTGGCTAGCAGGATTCAATCCAGCAAACATTATTTAGCACATATTACATGCCAGACCCCAAGGGAGTAAAATGAAGCTCAAATGGCATTCACTGTTTAGTAATGGCTCAAAATCTAGCATCAAATCTCCTAGGAATATAAAATCTAATCACTTCATATTCTTTTATCTCCTAAGGTGTTAAAATCTAAGGTGTTATTGTTCACAACGGCAAAAAATGTTAGGCTACGTTCATGGTTTAGCATTGGAAAAATCCAACTTTAAAGGTATATGTAACATGAATATGACAAATACAAACCATCTCAAATAAATACCACAAGTTTTCTCCACTGTGATTATTCCACAATAAATGACTACCACATGGCACGTGGTAATCCAATCTGGCTGTTAGACCAGAACAACAAAATTGTTCCAACTGATTCACGACATTCATCAGCTACCTACTCAGAACAGACATTCATAAGTACACAAAGATGGATCCGTAATAGTGATGCAAAACATGCATCACTGGTTATCAGATAAAACACTATTGGGTGTTCTTGCTATTAGGCGACAGTTGTGAGTTTAATCACGGCTCTACCTGAATTACTTGGTGAGCGACTTCCACCGAATTCATCCCACAGGAAAGAAAATGAAAAGAACATCAAAAAATAAAAGCAGCAACCCAAAACACTACTGACAGACTTACTAGGACACTACTTGTTTTTTCTATCTTGTGTTAAGCATGCACAGAAGCAAGAGGAACCTGGTAGGTTTAACCTCAGATTAAACTTGAAGGGCCCCTCACAAATGCTCTAACACCTCCACAGAAAAGCCAGTATCTATGGTCAAACTACCATGACCATTCTCAAGACATCACTTCACCACATCATTACCTTCTTCTTACCACATATCCCATTCTTCACAATCCATATAATTCTGAGACATCTTCCTTCTCCACTCACCCCAAGGAGAGAGAGCTCTAGAACCAAAAATCAGTAACACTTACTGGAAACTTAATCACATATTAAGACCTGGCTGATATGGTGGAGGGAACTCTAGCTTTGGAGTAAAATAATGCTAATTTGCATCTTGGCTCAAAACTGTATTTTCACTGATTTCTAAATCTCTTTAAAGCCTTCCAGTGGCCCCAGTAGCACCTACTACCAGCTTATTTAATTCTAAATAAGCAGGTGTGATTTAGACTGGAAGACAGTTATACAGCTGACTAAAACCAAAGACTGACTTGCCAAATATAATCATCGAAAGATAATGGGAGACATGAATCTAAAGTCTACTAACCAGTTATCAGGTTATTGAACTACTCACACAATTACGCTGTAACTCAATTTCCCCTTTGTACACAGGTTTCCCCTGACTCTCTTTCACTTTCATCCTCTTTCTCTTGTCATAGACCCCCTTCGGTAGTCTGATAATGTCTATAGGCTTCTTCTCAGAGTAATGTTTCAAATGCGTAAAATATAAACTGGATTTGTTGGTACCACAGTTATGGACCCCTCCCACTTGACTTTCATAATATATTAACTGCAGATTATGAGCTTTTGTTATAGAAGAAACTGAATTAGATGGACTCTTCTACTTAATCTTTGATTCCAAACTCATGGAAAGTTTCATTATAACGAAATCTTGTAAATAATGTAAAAATCATCTGCTTTGCAACTTATTGTGATTCTTTAGATACTTATACCTAGTCTATCCCAAAACCCTTAATTTTTTATGTTAACATACATGGCCTGTGATAGATTTACTTACATATTTACTTGTAAATGTTTAGACATTTATACCAGGCAGTGAATATATTAAACACTTCTGATCATCTATTGATCAAAATACAATGCTAGAGATACTAGGAATAAAAAGCAACAAAATAAGAAGTCCTCTCTTTCATGGAAATTTAAAATATAATGAGGGGACAGGAGTTGAGGCTCATGCTGTAATCCCAGCATTTTGGGAGGCTATGGCAGGAAAGACTAGCATGGGCAGCATAATGAAAGCCCATCTCTAAAAAAAAAAAAAAATTAACCAGTTGTGGTAATGCACATGTATTATACTTCTAGCTACTCAGGAGGCTGAAGTGAAAGGACCACTTGAGCCCAGGAGTTTGAGGCTTCAGTGAGCTATGACTGTGCCACTGCACTCTAGCTTAGGCAACAGTGAGACCCTGTCTCAAAAAAAAAAAAAAAAAAAGAAAGAAAAATATAGATATATGTAATATACATATGAAACATACAGGAAATTCATTTATGTAAGAAAAGTCCATCTAATTCAATATATTATGAAATATATTATAAATATATTATGAAAGTTGGGTGGGAGAAGTCCATAAATGTGGTACCAACTAAGCCAATGTATATATTACACATTTGAAACATTACTCTGAGAAGGGGCCTATAGACATTATCAGACTGCCAAAGGGGGTCTGTGACAAGAGGAAGAGGGTGAGACTGAAAGAGAATGAGTTAGGGGAAATGTCTGTACAATAGGAAAATGATTTACAGCATAATTGTGTGAGTAGTTCAATAACCTAATAACTAGCTAG
The DNA here is from genome assembly GCA_004027835.1 of Alouatta palliata. Lineage (NCBI taxonomy): Eukaryota > Metazoa > Chordata > Mammalia > Primates > Atelidae > Alouatta > Alouatta palliata. Next base: position 10,187 of record PVKV010019041.1, read on the forward strand.
TAGAAACCTTAAGATTCACATCTCCCATTATCCTTCTGTTATTATATTTGACAAGTGAATCTTCAGTTTAAGCCAACTACATAACCGTCTTTCAGTCTAAATCACACCTGCCTATTTAGTACTAAATAAGCTGATAGTGAGTACTATAGCATCACTCACTGCTAAATATACTAAAATTAAAAATCTTTGAGGTTACCTTTCCTGATTGTTTCCCAAAGAAGAAAACAATGACACTCTCCAACAACCAGTTTCTCAAACGAAATCTTTCCAAACAGAATCTGAATATGGCTCCTCATTTCCATCAACTACAACATTCATTTTTTTCCTTGCAGCTCCAGCTCAAAGGACAACCACAACATTCAAAGCAACAGCTGTACTTTATACAGATTTTGCAATTTAATTTTAGCTTTGATCATACTTGATTCTAATCATTTTTTCTTCCTTAGAAAAGGAAATTACGAGCCCAAGACAAAAATCATTTTTACAGAGTATTTATAGGATTGCTCATCATACTAGAAGTGCCAAAAAATTACATGTAAAATTTAAGTTAAATACAGTTCTTAAACACTTGTTTTACCTAAGTTTCCTAAACGACAAAACAAAAAGCTTTTTGTAACAAGAGTGTAAGTGGCCATTTTAATAATTTGTAAATAATTCTGCTTAAATAAAAATAAAAAACATCTAGTTAAAATTCTGCACTCTTTAAACAATCACTACTTAATTTTAATATGATTTCTTTCATGACAAATTACTCAACTTCATTAACAAATTTTAGACATTAAATGTGATTCATCCAACTTATGTCTTACAGATGCTGTATTTATTGACATTTACAGAAAAACTCACAGCAGTGACATCACTAAGAAGTGTTAGAAAAGAAAGCCAAGCAATTAAAGGAAATGTTTAATAGGAAAGTTATAGGATTTCTTTCAAGTATAACAAAAAAGGATCAGTTCTTTGACCTTTAAGTATCAAAAGAACTTTAAACTTAGACCTGATAAAACACACCATCTTGTCAGTAAGCTAATAACCTTGAATAGTGAAATAAATGTTGGTATTATCCTATTCCTTGAAAAACATTCCCATCAACAACCGGGTAAACACCTGTTTGGGAGAATTATAGTAACCTGTACCAAATCCCTATTTCATAAATGCAGCATAATGATGAATTTTTATTTCCATCACCACTCTAGCCTTCAAAAATATCTAGACGTGGTTGTCAGTAATTCATATCCAACCCACTCTGTTCTACTGCCCCAGTATTTAAAAACGAGTTTGGGCCAGGCATGGTGGCTCATGCCTGGAATCATGGCACTTTGGGAGGCCAAGGCAGGAAGATTAAAAAAAAATAAGTTTTTAAATTTAAAAACAATAAATTAAAACACTTTTAAAAACATTAGGCAGGCCCGATAGTGTGCATCTTTAGTACCAGCTGCCTTGGAAGCTGAGGCAGGAGGATCACTTGAGCGCAGGAATTCAAGACTGCAGTGAGCTATGATTATGCCACTGTACTCCAGCCCAAGTGACAGCACAAGACTCCGTTTCTAAAAAAATTAAATAAAAATGAATACAAGAGCTGACCAAAAACAGGTAATTAGCAAGAACACTACCTTCAGACTTTAATTTCCCAATATTTGGGGTCTCCCTAGATGTCTGATTTCTATTTTAATTCGGTTGTAATCAGCACATTCTTTCTCTCTCCTCAACCTCCTCCACCCTTTTTTTTGTTTTGTTTTCTTTTGTTTTTGTTTGGATTGTTTTTTTTTTTTATTTTTATTTTTTTGGAGGCAGAGTCTCACTCTGTTGCCCAGGCTATAGTGCAGTGTCGTGATCTCGGCTCACTGCAACCTCTGTCTCCCAGGTTCCAGCGATTCTCCATGACCCAGTAATGGTGCATTATGAATATATCATGTGAATTAACAAATGAATATTCTGCAGTTGTTGGATAGAGTGTTCTACAATAACATTTTGGCCAGGACAGTTCATAGTGTTGTCCACATCTTCAGTGTCTCTATGTCTAGTGATTTTTTTTAACTAGTTGTTCTATTATTTGCTGACAAAGGAGAGTTAAAGTCCCCTATAATAATTTGAAGCTATCCTCCTCTGGCGCTCTCTCTCATTCAGAAGTCTCCCCTCATTCTCTGATAGACATGATTGCCCTAGCCTTAGATCTCTGGATTCCCCAGACCAGAAAGACTGCATACTTTCTATAGGAGCTTTCCACCCTGTGACTGTGGTCCATCCTTTGGATAGGCTGCTAAAACAGAAAATCCGCCCTGTGCCAGTTTTTTCTTGTAAGTTTCAAGTTTCTTCTAAAATCTGCTTATTTTTGCTCACACTCTAGAGTACTTAGATTTTATATTGTATCCAAAGTTTATAATTATTCTGCAGGCACATCAATCTATTAGCTTATTTTGCCATATCAAAAGCCCCTACACAGACAAATTTTTTTTTCAGTCTTACTGTATATGTGTGTGTCTGTCTCTGACATACTGAACCCAGAAAGATGAGGCTCTATAAAAAGTTTGATAAACATGGTACTAACAAGAACAAATTTCATGAATCAGTAACTTTAGGGTCATAGCATATCCAGCAAGAGGAAGGTCATTACTAGCAGTAGTTAAATGTTTATGTAAATAAGACTATTCCAGTAGCTATGTTGGAGGATGGATTCGAGAAAGAAGATCGGTTAAAGCACTAATTTAACAATCCAAAGGATAGACTAGGAAGTAATAGGAGGCATAAAAGAATGGGGATTATTAGGCCAGAGAAATTAGCAGTATGCAGGCAAATAAATAAGTTTCACAGAAATTAAAGGGACTGTCAAGGGAGAAGCCACATTTTGCTCCCAAAATCTGTAGTCTGAAAATACTAAGGCATTAACTCTTCTCTCCATGTTTCTTACATTCACTGCTATCACCTCAGCCCACCCTACAGAAATGGAAAATAAGCAAGGATCATGTCTCTTCCATCCCATGCTAAAAGTAGACCTCATTAATCAATCACTGCATGCTGGCCAATTGAACCAAACTGAATGTATCCTTCTTTTTAATAATATAGAAGTTCCAGGGTATCACTACCAACTAACCAGTTTAAGCATATGGTAAGACATCTATCTGCTATCCCTGATTTACATGTTGACCAGACTAATCTACCTTAAATGACTGTATATATAATCAAACTAAACAAAAAACAATTTTTTTAGTGATCCCTGTTTACACCGTCAAGCTCAAATTCATACATTGGGCCTCTTAATCTAGCACAACCCACATTCAAATTCATCTATGCCCTTACCTATAGGTTCAGACCCCTTACAAATACATTCACAATTCCACCCAGTCCCTTTTTATAATGTGACATATACATTTCTACCTGCAACCTTTCTTTGTTTACACTATCCCCCTGCTAAAAAGCCCTTACAACTACAATTCTTAGCTAAATTCTTTTCTTCAAGATTCAAGTCTTGTCCTCACAGCCCCTTGCATTATCTTCCCCCAAAACATTTCTAGAGCAAACCAAGCAACAGGTTATTATCTTTAATGCTGAAGCTTTCTATTTTCAACCAACTCACAAACAACATGAGAATAAGAACCTTATTGATCATCAGGGAAAGGCAAATCAAAACGATAATGATACTATTTCCTATCTAGTGAGACGGCTATAACCAAACAGACAGATAATGACAGTGAGGATGTGGAAGAACTGGAACACTCATACACTGCTGGTAGGAAATGTAAAATGGTGCAGCCACTTTTGAAAACAGTCTGACAGTTCTTCCAAAATACAGGCATACAGTTCAAGTGTTACCATTTGACCCAGCAACTGCACGCCTTAGGTGTATATACCCATAAGAAATGAATATTTATGTCCATTAAGGAATCTGTACATCAATCTTGTAGCAGCATTATTCATTATTGCCAAAAAGATGGAAACAAAACAAATGTCCATTAAATGATGAATGGATAAACAAAAGCGATATATCCATACAATGGAATAGTACTCAGCCATAAAAAGGAACTACTGATACATGCAACAACGTGAAGTTTAAAAAAAAAAAATGCTAAGTGAAAGAATCCAGTCACAAAAGATACTTATTGTGATTCCATTTGAAATCATTCCATATAAAATGTCCAGAATAAGTTAACCTATACAGACAGAAAAATAAACTGTGGTTACTTGTATCTGAAGGGAATGGAAGAAAAGAATGAATTTCCTTCACTTGTTTCATTTGCCTTCATTATTTACTTCTGTCAAGAATAAGAAAATCTGTAGAGACAGAAAATACATTAGTGGTTCTTTAGGTCTAAAGGGAACGGAAGGTTACAGAGGTAATAGCTTAAAGGGTGTAGAGCTTCTTTTTGGAAGCAATAAAAACATTCTAAAATTGATCATGGTAATGGCTGAACAACTTTGTGAACATACTACAAACTATTAAATTACATACTTCAAATGACTAAATTTTATGACAGAAATTACATCTCAGAAAAAGCTATTATCAAAAGAAAAAAAGACCCACTAAAAGAAAGGCATGGAGTAACATGATGCACTAATTTTCAATATATCTAACCCTATGTTATATCAGTTCCTCAGGGTCTAGAAGACTTCAATATCTCAATAATTTACTTTCTTCTTGCCGATAAAAATTTAAACTATTAAGGCTAGTTAAAATGTTTAATATTTAAGACTTCAGAGAATTGTTAAGAAGAAGACTCACTTTGAGAAGTCATGCTTTAAAATGGTTCGGTATCAACTTTCATTTACTTAAGGTCATGATCAGATTTATATTTAAATAGCAGTAAGTGGTCACAGTAGTAAGGCTGGATAATTTTAAAACATAAAATCGAAATTTTCCAGCCAGGGGCTGTGGCTCATGCCTGTAATCTTAACATTTTGGGAGGCCAAGGCAAACTGCCTGAGCCCAGGAGTTCAAGACCAGCCTGGGCAACATGGCAAAAACCCATCTCTACCAAAAAAAAAAACACAAAAATTAGCTGAGGATGGTGGTATGCACCTATAGTCCCAGCTACTTGGGAAGCTGAGGTGGGAGGATCACATGAGTCTGAGGAGGTCAAGGCTGCAGTGAGCCATGATCATGCCACTGCACTTTAGCCTGTGTGACAGAGTAAGAAAGACCGTGTATCAGGAAGGGAAGGGGAGGGGAGACTTTCCTTCACTTGTTTCATTAGCCCTCACTATATTCTACAGAGCTCTTCCACCCTTCCAAAACTGGCCACAACACTCTGTGCTCTTATACCGTCTTCCCCTCTTTCTTCACCCATCACATCTGATACAACTTCAGATACTTATCAATTCTCCACTACTCCAGAAAGATCTTCCAAGATTCTAGCCCCAAAGTTCAAACTTCTAGGCCAAATTTAAAATATTTTATTAATACAGGTAAATAGTTTACATTTTCTTTCTCACACTGCTATATCATTTCACTTGACATTTCCACATGAATGTTCTGTATCACTATATAAGTTTATTGAAGGCTGACAAGTCTAACTTTTTCAAATTTGAAACAGTAATATATCCATAATAAGTGAGTAAAAGAACATTTGGTTAACTATTGGGGGTTAACAAGAAGCATGGCAGAGAGTATTTAAGGTCAACCAACACTCCCAAATGCTCAGGCTAATCCACTCTTTATCAAGGTTTAATAAATAGTACTTTTAATTCTTTCATCGGTAGACTTTTGGGTCTGAACACTATAGACTTTTCACTGAAAGAACAAAGGAGTTCCTGAAGTGGCTGTGGATTGTTTTTGTTTTTGTTTTTTGACAGAGATCACAACAGACTATGAATAAAGTTGGTGTTCTAAGTAGTCCAGCAGAATCTTTCAACCTGAGAAACCAGGGACATACATGCCTCATTAAATAATCATTTTTAGGCATCTGCTAAGGCTTTATATTTCATACCATGGGTGCAACTCAATACACGGACGCCACTGAAGAAATGCTTAACTGTAACGAGACTGCCCTTTCTCTCAACTTACAATGAGTAATTCCTAGAAAACTATATCAAGCCATCCATATGAACGATATTAATGGGAATATAAGTATAAATAAGTCGTAGATCTGAATTTGAAAAAGCTTATGAATCATTTTTCTCAGTTATACTACTAAGTATACTGTTGGCAAGGACATCACCCAGCACAGATATGAACACATAGGCCTGCCAAAAAGTCTACTTTCATTTCTGGTTTAAAATAACTATATAATTTTGATTATTAAATGTGCTCAAATGTCTCAAAATGAACACAAATATTACCTGGCCGTTTTTATATTGCTTCTCCAGGATTCTGAATTATGGGGACAACAGGACTCAAGTGGCGTTGTGCATGTTTAAGAGCATTTGTGCTGGCACTGAGAAATGGGACGCCTGCTTCCATTTGCCACTCTCCCTACCAAGGTTATTCTCAAGCTGAAGGAGTACACAGCCATAGGAAAAAGTCTTGCAAAGTCTTCAGGCAATGGTAACTAGCACACACACCCTTTATCTTACCCTACTCAAAACCATATATACACTTAGGTCCAAAACCTAAGTGTGGAAGAGCACTGGGACAGCACTGAGATTTAACTGGTCTCTACAGTGAACTCACTCTAAAATAAAATTACTAATAGTTCAATATAAGAAGTTAATTTTTCCAGCCATATTTAAAAGAAGATGGAGCTTCCAGTAGTGTGTTGAATAGGAGTGGTGAGAGAGGGCATCCTTGTCTTATTACAGTTTAAGGGGAATGTGTCCAGCTTTTGCCCATTCAGTATAATGTCAGCTGTGGGTTTTTCATAGATCGCTCTCATTACTTTGAAGTATGTACCTTCAATCTCTAGTTTGAGAGTTTTTAACATGAAGAGATGTTGAATTTTATGGAAAGCCTTTTCGGAATAATTGAGATAATCAAGTCATTTTTGCTTTTAGTTCTGATTATATGATAGATCACATTTATTGATTTGCATATGTTGAACCAACCTTGCATCCCAGGGATAAAGCTTACTTGATTGTGGCAGATTCGCTTTTGGATGTGCCGCTGGATTCAGTTTGCTAGTATTTTGTTGAGGATTTTTGCATCTATGTTTATCAAGGATATTGACCTGAAGTTTTCTTTTTGTTGTGTCTCAGCCAGCTTTTGGTATCAGGATGATACTGGCCTCATGAATTAAGGAGAAGGCTCCTTCTCCTCTATTTTTGGAATAGTTTCAGCAAGAATGGTAACAGTTCTTCTTTACACATCTAGTAGAATCTGACTCTGAATTCGTCTGGTACTGGGCTTTTTCTGGTTGGTAGGCTTTTTATTACTGATTCAATTTCAGAACTCATTATTGGTCTCTTCAGGAATTCAGTTTCTTCCTGGTTCAATCCCAGGAGGTTGTATGTTTCCAGGAATTTATCCATATCTTCTAAGTTTTCTAGTTTGTGTGCATAGAGGTGTACATAATAGTCTACGGGTTTTTTGTATCTCTGTAGGCTCAGTGGTAATGTTCTCTGTCATTTCTGATTGTGTTTATTTGTACCTTCTCTCTTTTTTATTAGTCTAGCTAGCAGTCCATCTATCTAATTAGTTCTTTCAAAAAAACAACCCCTGAATTTATTGATCTCTTGTGGGGTTTTTTTTGTTTGTTTGTTTGTTTGTTTGTTTTTGAGACAGAGTCTCACTCTGTCACCCAGGCTAGAGTGCAACGGCGCAATCTTGGCTTACTGCAACCTCTGCTTCCCAAGATAAAGCGATTCTCCTGCCTCAGCCTCCTGAGTAGCTGGGATTATAGGCGCACACCACCATACCTGGCTAATTTTTGTATTTTGGTAGAGTTGGGGTTTCACTATGTTGGTCAGGCTGGTCTCGAACTCCTGACCTCATGATCTGCCCACCTCAGCCTCCCAAAGTGCCTTTTTGTTTGTTTGTTTGTTTGTTTGAGACAGAGTCTCACTTTGTTGCTCAGGCTGGAGTGCAGTGGCATGATCTCCACTCACTGCAACCTCCACCTCCCGGGTTCAATTCTCCTGCCTCAGCCTCCCGAGTAACTGGGATTATAGGCATGCACCACCACACCCGGTTAACTTTTGTATTTTCAGTAGAGACAGGGTTTCACCACTTTTGGCCAGCCTGGTTTCAAACTCCTGACCTCAGGCAATCGACCTGCCTCAGCTTCCCAAAGTGTTGGGATTAGCCAAAACTTCTCTCTCTCTCTCTCTCTCTCTCTCTCTCACACACACAGACACACACACACACACACACACATACACACACACACACACACACACACACGGCCTAAAACCTAAAGGATCATACAAAAAGAAAAAAAAAACAGGTCCAGGGGATCAAAGCAACCTGGAAAAAAAAAAAAAAAAAAGGATGACAAATGGATTAACTCAGGTTTAGGAATGATTTCACACAAAATACTTACTCTGCATCTGACCCAGCTTTTCAAAACTAACACAGGACTCTATCTAAGATTAACCACTTCAGAAAACAAATATTTGCTAATCCTTTATATTCCTGGTACTTTTTCTACCAGATGGTACAGTCTCAAATTGGGGTAAGGAATCCAAATAAGCATAGATAAAAGCTTCTAATAATTTATTTATTCACTCATTACACTCAACAAACAGCTAATAAGAATGTATTATAATAACAGGCAAACCTGAGAGATAACCCAAAATGAATAATATATATTTCTCACCTTCATAAAGGTAAGGAAAAAGGTAGTGGGAAAAACACATATGACAGCAGTATGCTGAGTGCTCTAACAGCGGTAAGCACAGATGGCTCAGGAAGCACACTTTGGAGTACTTGACTTGGCCCCAGAAATGCCAACTACCCACTAATTTAGGATCTTATCAAACCAAAGCAGTGGTTTTCACATGGAGGAATCTCTGTCTCTCTGGAATTCATGTTGATCATTTACATTAAAGTAACTTTTCTGATTTGGGAGAATTCTGACTTTTTGCTACTACCTAGCTTTGGGAAGCCATCATCCATGGGCCTCTCATGTTTCTGTACATCTTGTATCAGCAACTTTTCCACACTATTTCATGGACGTCTGGAGAGCATACAGCCTTAGGTGATACAAATAGTGTCTCCACGGGGGGCAGAGGACAGATTTGTTTCCTGACCAGAATAAAGATAACTTCTCCCTTAGGAGCGAAGGTTGTCCAGGTTTGGAGCAGCCTTTTAATAACAATAGGGGTCTCCTAAGCTTGAGCCTTTACACCTAGGACATAAACCTACTCTGTGGACAGCACCAACCCAGGCTTGTCACCACATGGCCCCTGTGGGACTTGAGGGGCAGGGGAACCAATGCAAACTTGAAGCTCATACTGCCTACTGTGCCATGAGTTGTCCAGCAACATAAGAAAGCGTGGCAGGCTAATTTGTAAACCTGCAAGTAGGGTAGAATCTCAGACTCTTCATAATTCTTGAAACCCAGAAAAATTCTCTTTCTTCAGTAAATTAATCAGAAAAGTCAAAGAAATCTGAAATTTCTGTCACAAAACAGAGGTAATGGGGCTTAGGGTAGGCAGGGAAAAGAAGGAATAACTCAGTATGCCATACCTAACCATGTAATTACAAACTCATAAGTCTGGTTAGCTAAGCTGGTGCCAGTAGACACACTGGAAACTAGATAGTTGGGCTCCAGAATATTGACAGCATATTCTTAAGCAATAAAATACCTCTTCTTCCCTTCTTATTATGAAAGAGGGCAGATGAGAAATAAGTATTATGTCTAAAAAGACTCAATAATGGCTCAATAAATAAAATTAAATGGTTCAATTGTTACTAAAACACGTATTAGTAAGTACACTGAAAATGGAGCCAACCTAAGAAACACTTAATAGAAAACAGTAAAGAGAAAGTAAGACTCACTGCAGGCCAGATTTTCATAGATTCCTTTAAAAAAGTTCCATCTCAGAAGATTTGAGTGAGGAGTAGAAATACAGCGCTTTAATAAAAATTTACCTACTCTTTGATTTGCAAAATCCTACTTTATGAATACGTCAGCAAGTAGAAGACAGTTCAAAAAGATCAAAAGATGCAAAGAAAACAAAACAATGCTGATCCAAACCACAGGAGAGGGCATTATTTAGCAAGCTCGTGCTAAGTGTTTTTGGAATATGCAACCATTTCCTACATCAAACATTTTGAAATTAGTGTACCTTCCAAAATTAGGTATCACAGCAAGAAAGAAAACATTTCTCTGCTTTGCTGCTTCCCATGACAAAAATCAGTACATACAAAAATGCACGCAGGTGGAAGAATTATTCTAATCATGATCACCCAAAGACATAATGGGAAATATGCCATTTTAATTTAAAAAACAAACTTGAGTGTGAATTATTATATGTAGGCATACCTTATTATGGTTGTCACTGAGAAATTAATTGATTCACTGACTCTAGCAATGAGAGAGGTGGAGAGAGAACAGACCAACAGGAAGGAAAATGGCACCAAGACAGATCATCCCTGAAAACAGGAGCTTCATGCACGTTTCCAAAAGTTGCAATAAGTGATATCTATCTCATGCACATTTATGCCAAGAAATTTCTTCTTATATAGTCCAGGGACATTTACAGTGCCCAGTTTACTAAGGCACTTGTTTCTAGAGCCTAAAATTTATGCACCATAAGAATTACCACCACATTGGCCTTATTAGAACTATAACAAAATATCACTGTTTTCAATCATTTGTTATGCCAAATAAAAACCAGCAGATTCTCTGCTCAACAGTATATCAAGACCGTCTGTCACCTCTATTCTAACAGCCAGCAGGCAAGCTAAAAGAAGAAAAGAAATCAAAAACAGCAACAGCCTTCTGGAGGGGAAAATGTCATAGATTGATGATCTGCTACCTGCTTAATAGAGATAAACTTTTTTGTCCTATGGCAAAACAATACTGACTCAAAAAATAAGTCTTAAAAATTTGGTTTATTAAAACAAAAATCATAGATGTTTCTAATAATAATGTGTTGAGGAAGAACTACAGTTTTTCCCTTATTTAATTTTGATACTAGGGATGGAACTGCTGTCAATGAATGCCATGGAAGAGGCTCATTTGAAGAAAACGACTTCATGCTACAAACAAGCATTAAGTGCCTAACATGAAAGATGCTGCAGGGAATGAAGAAAAAAAGCAAGAAGTGCTACCTGATTCAAAGAGATTCATCCTACTACACACCTCATTATATAGACAATGTGCCTACAGAAGCCTATATATTAATTCTTCTTCTTAATCTTCCTTCCCTTTTGGGGTAGAGGGTGGACAATTCAACTAGAGAATCTGTTTTAGTCTGCTTTGTGCTGCTGTAACAAAATACCTGGAACTGTGTCATTTATAAAGAAGAGAAATTTCTCACAGTTCTGGAGGCTGGGAAGTCCAAGACCAGGGCACCAGTATTTGGCATCTGGTATGAGCCTTCTCGCTGCATCCTCACAGGGCAGAAGGCAGAGGGCAAGAGGAAAAGACTGTGTCCTCACATGGCAGAAGAACAAGCTGGAGCTGGAGAGCAAGCTAGAAGAACACTACAAGAAGCCTTTTTATAAGGGCCTTAATCCCATTAACGAAGAAGGAGTCCTCTGACCTAATCATCTGTTACAGCCCCCATCTCTTAATATTATCCCATTGACAACATTCGAATTTTGGAGGAGACACATTCAAACCATAACAGAGCCCAACAGAGAAAAGAACCAAGGAACTCTCATATTTTGACTTTGGTGGTATCACTTATAGGGCCGAATCTTGTTCATCCACAGTAACCCAAGAGGCACAGGAAGAGTTATAGAGAAACTGCAAAATGTATTCAGTGACTAACAGTATATTTCTATTAAATATTCATTATGTTACGAATACACAAACCCATACATACACAAACACCCCACAACACTATATAACTGTATAGCATATAAGCAGAAGAAACAAAAGAATACAAAATGAGGTTTTGTTTTTGAAAGATAAAATAAAACAATCCAACCTAGAGAGAGACAAAGGAAGAGCAAAAAGGTTAAAAAAAAAAGAGGAACAACAACAACTAGGGAAGCAAATAGGAGTTCAGATTTTACAAAGTAAATGGTCTGTGACTGCTTCAAAATTAAAACATTAGTCTTTCAGCTAAGATGGCTTGAGAAACACTGCTCTAAAGACTTAACATTTAAATCATGAAATCTGTATGCTAATCTTAATACTTACTTTATAAATAAGTTTATACTTATACTTTACTTTCGCTAAACAGTAGACATTTCCTAATACACAGACATCACACATCCCTGTTCCCACTTAACTTAGTACTAGCACCAGCTTCCAAGAGGGTCCGAATTACCTTCACCTTCCCCTTAGAGTGCCTAGCTCTCAGTGTTCTATTAACCAACTGGCAGGTTATTCAGAGAATCAGTAAAGCTCAGAGAACCAATAAAGCTGGAATACTTTTTTTTTAATGTTCTTGAAATAATTTATTTCAATAAAAGCAGGGAAGTAGCCATCACGGAGAAATAACTTCAGGACTTTCTTACTGTTTTCCAGTTTCACACTGTTTTCATTTCAAATTACCTATGGGGGAGGAGAAACAATAATCTTTTCAATGCTTAAAACCTCTAAAGGTCATGATCCAGCAATGATAGAAGAGTGCCTTAGACAGCCTCTAGGGTGACCACCTCTCACCATTCTGTTTGAAACTGCAGCATACCACCTGCCTTCCATGAACTCTATATCTCCCTTACACTGCTTCATCTTGCCTCTACCATAGCATACATGTTCATTTTTTTGTCCATCCTCCCCCGTAATGCACAGGGAATACTGTTTGTTTTGCTAACAGTTAATGTCTAGCACATAGCAGGTGTTCAAATATTTGCTGAATAAATTTTTCTAAAAACCTCATGAAGGCTTCACTTAATAAGCCAGCATTTCACCTAAAATGTACACTTTCATGGTAAAGAACAAAGCTTTGCATCAAAGCAAAAGTGATTTAATTCTAGTGGCCACCAACAGATGGCACTAGCCTCAGCTGTTGCCTCAGACTTGAAGCTGTGTTTCAAATCATGCATTGAAAAGAACAAAGTCAAAACAAAAATTTATTTGGACAATTTAAAAGTGGTGAAAAGAAACGTGAAAGTTGAATCCAGTACCATCACAAATCCCATTAACAAGCTCAGGTACTGATACACACACTGACTGCTTAGAGACTTAAAAAGTGGTCTTATGAACAGCATTTCTGGAAACTAATCTGCCATATTAGCAATGTCGTACAGTTATATTTGTTAGAGCTATATAAACAAGCACTTGTTTATGAATTTGAAAACTCCTTATTTCCAATCATATAACAATCAATTTCAAGGGCAATTCACATGACCTCCAAGAATAGCCTGTCCTATTTCACATTTCTTTCATTACCTGTATAATCACCTTAAAATCAAGATAAATACATCCTGTAAAAGTAGCTGTTGAAACTTTGACCACAACAGTAGATTCAAAAATTTATTAGTCAGCAGATGCTATTGAGTATTGTATAAAAGAAGGAAATGAAGGAAACCAAGTCAGTATTTGATATAATGAACCAGCATGTTATAGAATAAACATCAAGCCCAAACCAGCTTTAAGCTTTCCACTGAAAATTTACATCCTCAGGAAGTCATCTGCATACAAAACTCAAATAGGAAAAATATATATAAAAGCAACGTATAAAGCAACTCAATATATGCATCTAAGCTTCAAGTCACACAGTAACTACTCCTTTTGAATTGGAACAAAGCTTAGGTTACCACAAAAGAATTAAGCACAGGATGCAAAAAGCAGAAAAGACACCTATAAGACAAAAGAGCATATATACCAAACTCTATTTCAGCTAGACAACGTACGAGATCATCCCACCACTGTTTCACCTCATGATACCAAAAATTCACAGTACAGTAGTCCTGACTTTAGAGCTCTTCCTTCTGTTTAAGTCAACTGAATATTATATAAGACCGCTGAACTCAAATTACCAGGTATGGCAAAAATAAAAATTAAGAGTCATGTGGCTACATTATGAAATGTCAAGAAAAAGAAAAAAATGCTAGTAAAATAGACAACTGGAATCCAGAGGTTAGTGGGTTGAAGAAGTAAAGGATGGCTTCAAAGAATAGACAAGATAAGCACTCAATTTCCAAAGATGTGAAATGCTGGAGTGGGAAGAAATTAATCCAGGAAGGAATCCTTCACTATTTAAGTGGAAACTGGGAAGAATGGGCTGGCAGGAAAATAGAGTAGGGGCTAGCTTACAAAACACAACGAGCATGGAGGGTAAACCACTTGAAAAAAATACTAATTTGACCAAGGTTCACAGGAAGATGACTCAGAAGAACATTGGGAACCAATTATAAAGCTTATCCCCACCAGCCAAGAATGAGGTAATAAGAATCTGGGGGCAGAATGGCAGTGCAAGCAGGAAGTAAAAATGGAACACTAAAAGCCACCCCTAAATGTAGAAATGGTGGGAATCAAAGCAAGCACAGTCATACTGAGGCAAGTCAGAGGGGCCTAAGTACAGACTCTAGCTCCAGTACTTAACTATGGAACATTAGGCAAGGAAGCAACTGAACCTGTCAAAGCCTGTCTCTGAACTTGTAAAATGACGGCAACAAAGCTGTGCTAAGAATTTAAATGAATGAGATATGATAGTCAAAATGCATGGTAAGTTATAAAAAGTTGATAGATGTTAATCATTTTCCAGTACTTACTTTGCAAATACATAGTTAAAGCTTCTAAAAGTCATGAAGTACCTAACACAGTCCCTGGCATCTATAAGGTAAGTTGCTGCTGAAAGGAGAAAAAAAAAAAAATGGGAAAAACAGAGAGAAAGAAAAAGAAAAGGTAAAGAGACAAGAAGCAGAAAAATCCTAGCTCCCACATAGCAGAATCTTGATTTGGAACTTGGAATATTTTTATAAGAGTATACTTATAAGCTTCAAAGTTAGGTAATCTATGTTTTAACACCAACAGTGAGTTCTTACAGTACTAAAAAAAAGAAAAGAAAAAGCTACTGAAAAAAACAAGTAGGGCTCAATCAATGTAAACAGGATCTGGAATCCATTCTAAGGTACAAAGAATAATCTATGGGCATCATTCAAATTTAATTAAAACTGACCTATGTTTACTGTTAAGAAAGCTTTAAAAGGACATTTGTTGAGCTAAAATGGAATCTACCCAGGCTCATTTCTAAAAAGGTTTAAATTGAAGAAGAAAGAAAGCATATGCTTAGAGATTTCATTCTCACATATAAGGAAATAAATGTTCCAAAAATAAATTTTAATTTAATCATTTTAATTATATGTTCATGCTCTAACACCATCTCCCTGGAGGTCAACTTTCTCAACACCCAACAAGACAATTAGCCAAAACAAGGCTCTTCCCAATGGTGGGAGGTCAACCAGCCAACTCTTCCTGCCTTTGTGCCTGATAACTCCTCCTGTACTCTCTCCTGCACAACTCTTATCGCTTCATCACTCGTGGCACCCTCTCCACTGCTAAAAAAGAAATCTTGTTGTCCTTCACTGCGCTGATCTCATCAAATAGAAAAGGAACGTGACAAGGCAGCATTCCGGAAGGCCTTGCTTGCACCTGGCAGTCTATACCTTTCTTCTCCATTTACGCTAAAGTCTAAAGGCAAACATTCATTTTACACTCCAAGCATGTGCACACAATGAGTAGCCCAAAATTATTTACAGTACTGTCAATTACACTGACATTACCCAATTACAGAAAGCAAACTACACACAAATAACGGTAGGCAAGACTGGAGAGAAAGAAAATGTGACTTAGCATCACAAATAGGTTTCACTGCTAACTTCACCACTGTAACCTTGGACAAGTCACTTAAAAGCCTTCCTTTCCTCCTCCTTAATTTTAAATAGCTAACTTTCCTGTCATGAGGAAAAATGAGAACTTATGCAGAAAGTGTTCAGTATATGGTAAAATGCCAAATAATTATGGTCTTAATTATAATGATATGACTATTAGACATATTCCATAACATCTACAATCCAGTGGGTTCCCACTGGCTCCAAGTTTCAATTTGGTTCTTGGACAAATCTCCTTTTTTCTGAGAGACAAGAAATGAAGAAAAAGAAATTCAAGATAAAAAGGATAAGCTATCAGTAACAAAACCAGTTCACTTCTGTGTCTGGTACGGTACCTACAAAGACAATTCCAAAACATGAGCAACAGAAATTTCAACAAAGTCAGCAGTGTCTGAAAAAGTGCTTATCTTTCCACAGGAAATACACTCATTTACATGTACAAATGACAGTATTATTTCCCATCCTATGTATGGTTTGATTGTTCTATATCTGTTCTATCCTTAAAAATAGGTAATAAAGGAAAAAGTAGCCTCCAGTGACTGATGGATGCACTACAACACTAAAATATAAATTGCAAGAGTAAAGGACAAAATGGAAAGCCAGGCTGGGTGTAGGCACTCATGCCTATAATCCCAGAACTCTGGGAGACTGGGGCAGGAGGATGGTTTGAGCCCAGGAATTCAGGATCACTTGAGCCCATAAGGTCAAGGCTGCTTGAGCTTTGATCACATAACTGCACTCCAGTCTGGGTGACAGAGCAAGACCCTGTTTCAGAAAAAAAAAAGGAAAGCCAATTGAGATCATGGATGCAGAGTCACATTCAAAACCAACTTCCTTAAAAACATGGAGAAGAATCAAAACATACTAGTATGAGTGCAAATAAGTATTAACTTAAAAAATCCTAAAGTAGATAACAGGTATAGTTAACAAGACTAGGTGAGGTAATTTAAAAAAAAAAAAAAAGTTGGGGGGCAGGGGCTGGGCATGGTGGCTCATGCCTGTAATCCCAGCACTTTGGGAGGCTGATGGGGGCAGATCACCTGAGGTCAGGAATTCCAGGTCAGCCTGGCCGACATGGTGAAACCCCATCTCTACTAAAAATACAAAAATTAGCTGGCTATGGTGGCAAGCACCTGTAATCTCAGCTACTCAAGAGGCTGAGGCAGAAGAATCACTTGAGCCTCGGAGGCAGAGGTTGCAGTGAGCCAAGATTAGCCACTGCACTCCAACCTGGGTGACAGAGCAAAACTCCATCTCAAAACAAAAGAAAAGGCAATTAGCCTTTCTATTTCAACTGGAGAACCAAGTTTTAACTCTATTGTTTGTGCATAGTAATAGGGTATGTACAAGAAGAAACTGCAAAACATTCCTTGTTTAGCATCAAAAATCCTATCAATTGCCCCTAAATGTTCCTCTTATTCAACAGACATGCAATATTTCTAATTTATTACAGTTTAAAAAAAAAATGCAGGTACATGTGTACTTTAAAGATAGAACTTCTTATAGTATAATGCAAATGCAGTCTTAAGTAAACTGAATTTTACAACATTATAATTGGATTTTACCATTTACTATCTAAATTAAATTATAAAGCTCAACCTACATAAGTATATAATTTAGAGTCAAGTAAATTTTTTATACTCACATTTATAGAAAGTTCAACAATACCTTCTGAATCATAAATCAATGAGGTGAACTTCACAAAAGACAGGTTTTCCAAAAATAAACTCTACCTATGAGTTCTATGCAAGTCATAGCAAACAAAATCAAAGTGAAGGAATAAGAAACTCAGTTAATTCACTCCCTCATTCATGAAACATTTGTAAAATTTGCACTAGTCATTGTATCAGGTTCTGAATACACACTGATCAGTAAGGCAATATTTTCCTTTTGTTTGACTGCCCTGGAGTATGTTTTCCCAGGAAGACAGCTCCCTACCACTGAGACATGTGTTAGGGGACCAAGAGTTGTCACATTTCTACAAGCCTTTTGATCATAATGGAAAACCTGTCTAGATCCTTGTAGTTGAGAAATCTCTAAGAGGTAAGGCTGAACCCAGAGCTACACATACAGCTTATCAAAATGTACAGAAGTAAAGCAATATGAAGGAAATTCAAGAGCACAGAATTTACTGACTGAAATCTCATCCTATTGTTCATACCAAGAATAAGAGTAGAGAAGGACTATTGTTTCCTGGTGAAATCATGATGGAGGCAGAAGAGCATCAGCCATGGAAGACAAGTTTTTACTCTGAATTGCCAAAAGTGGAACTTCATGCCCACTTGAATTGATCCATTAGTTCTAATACCATGAAGAAATGGCCCAGAATCCAGATCTTAAAATCCACGATCAGATGAAACTGATTGACAAGGGTAAGAAACAGACTTTAGAAGAATATTTCCAGATGTTCAAAATATTCATCGGGAAGACATTCATTCTGATGGTCACAAGAGATGTCATTAAAGAATCTGCAGACCAAATCTTCTATCGGATGTACATTAGTGATGTACATGGTGTTGTTTGTTTTAGAGACAGGGTCTCTCTCTGTTGCTCAGGCTGGATGGAGTGTTGTGATTCAGCCATGGCTTGCTATAGCCCTGGACTCCTGAGCTCAAGTGGTCCTGCCACCTCCGGGAAATTACAGGTGTGAGTCACTATGCCTGGCCTGATATACACTATTAACAAGTGAGTTATTCTTAAGTACAAAGTAAAAACTCCAATCAGGCATTATCTGTTTAATGGAGGGGAAAAAAAGGCTTGCAACAATGTCTTTTGTTCTTCCTTGTTTCGTTTTTTTCACTCTGAGAAAAAGATACTTGCTCCATAGCGTTGCACTGTCACAAGCAGAGGCTGATTCCTGCTCCCTGCATCAAGGGCACTTGAGAGACAACGCCACTGAGTGGATGTAGAATCATATTTTATGGTAGTTACTGAAATGTGGGTTAATCAATCACTCCTCAGGGACTGACAGTTTATCAGGCCCGGGGCAAGCTGTGATGTGGTAAAACCTCTCTGGATGTAGATGAGCAGATCTGAATATGGTCTGGAGGAATTTTCAACCCTCCTTCAATAAAAGCAGCATCAGGAAGTATTACGTAGTGTCACTGGGGCCCTCTTAGAACCTTGTCAGTAACCCAAAGACACCTAGGTCATCTTGTGCCCTAATATATGTAGCTCAATAATCATTTGGGGGTAAACTTTTTGAAACAATTATTGTAAAGTAAGTGTTTACATGAGATAAGGAAAAGATTCCTATCTTGCATTTTTGAACTGTAGAATCAGTTCCACGTTATGCTGGTGAGAGCAGTGAAAGGGAAGGAGAAAAGAAACCTGACAATTAGTACAACTCTAAATGGAGATTAAAAAGGAGGATATTAACCTAAGTATGCAACAGTAGGGGAATGGTTAAATAAAGGTTAATAGCATATTAGGCAACCACTAAAAATATTTGCAAAGACACTTTAACGACATGGGGAAATATATATACCTAGGAGCATGTCATTTCTTTAAAAATGGGTATATGAGCAAAGCACAGCGGCTTAGTGCCCGTGCGTAATCTCAGCACTTTGGGAGGCCAAGGTGACAGGATCACTTACGGCCAGGAGTTTGAGACCATCCTGGACAATACAGCAAAACCCCATCTCTATAAAAAATTTTTTTTAAAATTAGCCAGGCATGGTAGCATACACCTATAGTCCTAGCTACTCAGGAGGCTAGGGAAGAAGGATCACTCGGGCCTGGGAGTTTGGGGCTACAGTGACCCACGATCATGCCACTGCCTTCCAACCTGTGACAGTGTAAGACCTTATTTCTAAAAAAAGAAAAATGAATAAATGTGTATATTCATACTTAAAAAAAACAAAGACAGTCGTTATCGCTAGGTGGTGGAATTATAGGTTATTTTTATTTTTCTTCATAATTTTCTGTGTTTTACTAGAGATTTTCCACCAAAAGCATTTTGTAATCTGAGTAAAAGGGTATTTTACAGGGCGTTTTTCTTGAAACCACTCTTGGAGAGACCCCCACCCTGCCCCTCGAGAACAGAGTACTCGACCTTGGCAGAACATCATCTCTGGTGCCCTGGACGTGAGAAACACTAAGTCTGCACAGGAAAGAGAGGAAAGAAACAAGTTAGGAAAAGGGCATGTTGTTGTTTTGTTAGAATAAGCATTTGAAATTTTTACAGCACTTTGCCAAAGTAATTTCATGTCTGTTGAATCTAAGAATAATTTTCAAATGAGCTTGTATACTGTGTGTACTTTTCATTTTTTTATTTCATTTTTCTAGAACTTTTTTTTCCAATTTTACTGAAATTTGCATTTACTAAAATATACCCGTAAGGGTCATGTTTTCATTCATCTTTAACCATGCCCTTGTCAGAGCATAAAATGAAAATGTAATTGTTAAATAGGAATGCTAAAGTTGAAGGATGAAATCGTTGATCTCTTCACACATATTTTCTATGTGTCCTTTCTAGGAATGACTAAAATGACTTAATGCGGAATATATACTTGAAGGTATAAACAGTCCAAACAAGAAAACTTAGACACTGACGTTAGGTAAGGAAATTGTACCTCAGTAGTTAACATTTTTTAAAAAACAAAATGTGAATTTTTACTGTTTTGATCATGAGTGTAATGGATTTTTTTAAATTAGCTATTAATTGATTTCTAATATAGAAAATAAAATCAAGAACCCTCCTGTTAAAAGTGAGAATACTATTCTGAATTTATTCACATGGCAATAAAATTCTGAGTATTTTTACCTGAGCAAAAAAAAGACAGTATTTCAAGGAATCTGGAATCGAGTAGAGAAGGCAGGCAAATGAACAATTTTGTATGACAGGGGACATAAGGGAAAGATAAAAGCTAGAGACAACAACTTTACTGTTTGAGGACATCTTACAAATCAACAGGAAAGAGACTAATACTGTAACAGGGAAAAATATATATAAGCAATATATACACAGACTAAGAAAGAAATCATAACTTTCTACATAATTAATGTTAATATTAATATAAAATATTAATATTCATATTGGAATCAAAGAAAGATCCAAACAATTTGAAAATGAGTACGTCTTACTCATTTTCAAAACAGTACAAACCTGTGAATATTCAGTGATCGTGTGAACAAATGGACATTGACATATAAAGCTAGCAGGAAAATGAACAACATAAACCTCTAGGCTGGCAAATATATAAAAAGCTTTCAAAATCTGTCATATTCCCAGTCAAGTCATCACAAAAAAACAAAACTGCAAACCAATATCCCTTACAACAACAGAAAGATTCTTAACAAAAATATAAGCAAATAATATAAAGAAATCTTGCTTAAATGGAGTTTCTCAAAGGAATTTATATTTGATTCAACATGTAGCTGGGGGAAATCAATACACCATAATCAACAGGCTAAAAACCACCACATAATCACCTTAACGATTTTCTTAATGGTTACAGAAAAAGCATCTGACACAAGTCTCAGTTCATTTTATCATAAAAACACTAAACCAGCTAGGAATAGACGGAAGCTTCTCAACGTCACAGGTATTTACAAAAAAAAACCTACAGCTAACATCAGACGTAATGGTAAAAGACTGAATGCCTCTCCCTCAGTAAGATCAGGAACAACACAGCAATAGCTAGCTACTCTTACCACTTCTGTTCTACAGATCCTAGTCAGTATAATCAAGAAAAAGAAAAAGAAAAAAGAAATATAAGGCACACAGATGATAAAGAAGAAATGAAACCATCTTTATTCATAAACCTCATAATCAGCTACAAAAGAAAATCCCAAGCGACTCCCAAAAAGCCATAAGAACTAATAGGTCAGTTTAGAATGATCAGTCTACAAAAACGAACTATTTCTACATACTGGCAACAAATAATTGGAAATTGAAATTTTAAAAGTGCCATTTACAATAGCATTAAAAAATATCAAATAGTAAGAGATGACTCAAATATGTGCATTTAAAGTTATAAAGCAATGCTAAAAAGACACTAAGACCTAAATAAAAAGGTATTATACAATGTCAATTCTCTCCAGTTAAGATTTATAGATGCAATGCAACCTCAATAAAGTCTACAAAGTAACTAGCTGGTTCAAAAACTTATATGAAAATGCAATGGTCTAAAAATAGCCAAAGCAATTTTAGGAAAATATGTATCAGTTGATAGACTCACAGATTTAAGACTTAATATAAAACTATACGAATCAAGATTGGTGTTACTGGTGAAAGGACAGACATACAGAACAGGAGTCCACAAAGAGACTTACACATATATAGTCAACTGACTTTCAGAGAGTCACGGTAATTCAATGGAAAAAGCATAGTTTTTTTCAAACAAGTGCTAGTTGATCAATTGGATACCCATATGTGTAAAAAAGTGAACCCTGACCCTTACTTAGCATGATATACAAAAATTAAGGTGAAGTGGATCCTAGCCCTAAATATAAGTGCTAAAACTATAAAACCTCTAGAAGAAAACATAAGAGAAAATCTGTGACTTTGGGTCAATCACAGGTTTACCAGATAGGTCACATATACAAATTACCTAAAATGTGATAAATCAGACTTCAAAATGTAAGGTATCTGCTCTTTGCCAATTAAAAGACACTTAAAATAAAAACAAGCCATAGACTGGGAGAAAATATTAGCAAAATATATCTGATAAAGGATATGTATTCAGAATATCTAAAGAACTCTCAGAATTTACTAAGGCAACACAATTTTAAAAGAGAGATGAAGGACTTGAAAACATTTCACCAAAGAAGATATATGAATGGCAAATAAGCACATGTAGAGATGTTCAGTCATTAGGGAAATGCAAATTAAAACTGCAATAAGGCATCACTACATGCCTACTAGAATGGCTAAAATTAAAAGACTGACAATACCATGTGCTGACAAGATGGGATGCAACTCAAACTCCTATACATTGCTGGCAGGAACATAAATTGGAAGAGCTGATTTTGAAAACAATTGGGGAGTTTCTCAAAGTTAAACATACACTTAACCTATGTTTCCAGTAACCTTATTTCTAGAAAACAACCCATTTGTTTCCCTGAGAAATGAGAAATTATCTACATAAAAAATGTGTATGTTTATAATGACTTTTGTCATTACCACCAAAAAATGGAAACAACCAATGCCAATTTTAAAGCTTAAGGAAACCTGTGGTACATCCATACAATGAAATACTACTCAACAATTAAAAGGAACAAACTACTGGTACATGCAATAACATTAAGCTAAATGAAAGACGCCAGACACAAAAGGCTAAATATTATATCATCCTACTTCTATATCGTTCTGAAAAATGCAATACTACAGGGGTAGAAATCAGATCAGTGGTTGCCAGAAGTTAAGTGAAGGGTAAAATAACTGCAAAGGAAGCAAGACATGTTTTGGAGTGATGACACTGATTCTATTCTTAATTGTGGTAGTAATTACATAACACCATACATTTGTCAAAACCCAAACTGTATACATTAAAAAGTTAGTTTAGATAACCGATATACAGTAAAACTTTTTTTGAAGTTTAAAAAGTTGTTTTGCTATACATTTTTCTAATGCCAGATGAGCTATTAGTACTTAAGACACATGTCCTACTTATGTGAACTATTCATGGCATTATAAAATTATATCATTCCTTCTCAATTTAATGCTTTGGTTATGTTCATGTTTCTTAGAAAGTGGTAAACATAATACAGTGGCTAAATTACTTAAAGCAAAAATCTAACTTTTTCTATTTACTTCACTGATAAAATGAGTCTTAATTGCAGACTTAAAATGATCTAATTTGAAGCAGGATGAGACAGTACAGGATTACTGAACAAGAGCAAGAATATTAAAGGCAGAATACCTATCTGCAAATTCCAGCTTTGCCATTTACTACTTCTGTGCCTCACTACAGTATTGTATTGTCTCTGTGCCACAGTTATTTTTTTTCCATCACCTGTATGATGAGATAATAGTAACTACTTCTGAAGGTATTTCAAACACTAAATGAGAAAATGTTTAGAAAATGCCTACCACATAACACATATTAAGTGTTCAATAAGTACATCTTCTAGGTTTTTTAATCTTTAGTTACTTAAAGAAACACTTTTCTAAGTTTCATATCAAAATCTATTATGTATTTCCTACTGTGAGTCTTGGAATTTTACTCAACATTGTATAAAGAGTAAGAATCAAGCTTCACTTTTTATTCAATTCCCTTTTTAAAAAATGATCAAGAATAAAGACATAGAAAGTAGGAAGGGGAGTAAGAGAGAAAGAGAAGTACATTTACTGTGCACCTACAAAACTACCCTGGAAAACAAGTGCTTTACATAAATGGATTATTTCTTTTGTTCCTCCTAGAAGAAGGCTACAGGAAAACAAAGGATCTCTATGAAAACTTGTCATAAACATTCCTAAGTAGACTTTAAAAAAAATTGTTCACTTACCAATTAAGATACTGGCTTGGTTCCCATAAACAAATGTTGCATTAAGAGTAAAACTTATGTTTAGAAAGATTTAAATAATTACAACTGTTCCTTATAATTTAGTCAATCAGAAGCAGTATCTTAAGAATTATAATGAAGGATCCTCATGCCATAAACCAAGGAACTTCATCGCCTTCCTCTGAGACATAATCAGACTTTGGCAACTTTTAAAACACAGCATCAGAAAACCAGTAAATGAGATTAAAGTTGTTAACCTCTTAGAGTTCTCAAAGTTATGAATACTACGAAAATTCACTGGCACTTATTCTGTGTTTAAATATGGAGGAAAGGAGGAAGAGTTCATTGCAAAGAAAGTCAGCCTAAGTTTCTCTTAGTTTTCACTTCCCTCGGTCCCCAAAAAGCAACAACAAGCACATAGCAAGACAATGTAATAGAAGACCCTCCATTAGGAGTAAACTTACCTGTAATGTTTTCTCCTCTTTAAGGTCCAATCCAAACACATTGTGCCGCTTCACCTTCAAGAAATCAGCATCTTCTTCCTCATCATCTCTGTCCAGGAACTGCGGAGAAACTTCCTTGATCTTCTGTGCCTCACTGGTGTTAGGAAGAGATGGAGCTTGAGATCCTTTTACTTTTGCCAGTTTCTCTTCTACTTCTTCTTCCTCTTCTTCTTCTTCTTCTTCTTCCTCTTCCTCTTCCTCCTCCTCTTCCTCCTCTTCTTCCTGTTCTTCATCACTAGTATCATTAGTCAGTCTGTGCTCTCTCCCTTCAAGTCTTTTTCCACCTTTCTGAAGGATGGACATTTTCTCACTAAAGTAGGCTCTAAATTCTTCCACTTCATCATTGGTGAGGGAGGGAGCCCTTGGCTCAATTACTTTATTAGCTTGGCTCATTACCAATGCTTTGGTGGGTTGTTTCTGCATTTTCTGAAGAAATCTTATACGTGGTGCCACAGCAAGACCAAGAGACCTTAAATACGGAAAAATGTGAAAAGAGTTATCTCAACACCAATGATACGTTTATAGGTGCCATAGAAGTTTCTCAAGAGCAGAGATTTCTAGAGTTTTTTTAAAGAAAATGTTCCTGTGAGATACAACTAAATACTAACAAGTTAGCTGATCCAAAAAGTAAGGCAAAATACACTGAATACCTGTCAGAAAACATTTTAGACACCCTTTTTTCTTTAAGAGGGTAACATGGAATAAGCTAAAGAGCACTGGACCAAAAACAAGATAACAGTCCAAGTACCAGACCTGCCAATTTCCAATTCAACTCTCTCAGTTTCAGCTTCCTCATAATATGGGGAAGTACCTGCCAGGTCTATCTCACAGTTGCTGTAAAGATCCAATTAACTAACTACATGAAATTACTTCATAAAATGTTAAGTACTAAATAAACCAGAGGAGACATAATCATGAAAGGACAAAATACATTTCTCTACAGAGAAAGAACTGGAATGCGGTCCCCATGTCCCCTCCTGAAATAAAATATGGCACAATCATTGCTATAAAAATGGATTTTATAAACCAAACACCAAAAAGAAAAAAAAAAATCTTATTTTCTCCATCTAAGGTCTCAAGATTCAATTTAATATCATATCTTTCTTGGATCAAAGCTAATAGCTTTCACCAAGTTCTCACTGATCAATTGGAAAGGAAATCTTAAAACAAGGATTGCTGTGAATAAATAGCAACATCGTAACATGGATCCACTGCTCTTTTCCTATCTGACATGGTTCAAAGAAACTGAGAGACGTAATGTTGAGAAGCATGGATTCAGAAATAAGACTGCTGAGATTCCGAATCTGGCTGTCACTAACTAGCTGTGAGAACTCATGATTTAATCTTTCTATACCAGAGCTTTTCCATGTGCAAAACAGGATGTAAGAGTACCTACCTCACAGCGTTGTTGTAAGAATAAATTAGTTGACAGATGTTAATGTGCTTAAAACTAGTGCCTGGCATACAGGCAACTAATGAGAACTTGATGTCATCGCCATCACCACTGTTAGGGTTGGAATCACAAACTCATCCAGAGGATTTCTCTCAATGTATTACACTGACATTTTTATGTCTCTCTCAGCTACTAAAACTGAGTTTCTTGAAGGTAGCAGTACATATTATATATCTACAATTTAACATCTAATACAATGACCTAAACATACTTGGTATTCAAAACATGTTTCTTTAGTAAAATTTTTAAAACCTTTAATATCTTATATACATAGCACTGCTTTAGGTATCAAAGGCTTCTAAAGGATATTACATACCTCAAGGAAAGTACACAGCTAAATGTCTACAAAAATTAAAATACCATATTCAATTATACTAAAATTTGTTCTCAAGTTAATTTTCTGCCTTCTCTAAGCATCACAAAAAGTAAAAGTCTTCAACTACCAACAGATAAAATGTACTGGAATCTACTGCACCAAATTCTTCCCTAAATATGTCTTACAGTGTTAAAGAACTGTGCCTTTCCTGTCTGCTAATATCCCACATAAGACAAATCAGAAAATCAGGATAAAAATTCCCAGGGAGCCAAAAGTCAGCTAATAACCTAAGCCATGGATCATATTCAGAAATAATAAAACTAGGAACTGGTATACAAACATGAGCAAGCAACGTGTTATCCATGGCACATGGTTTTCCATCTACCATTCAACAGAAAAGTCAGTAGCCCTAGACTGCTATAGAGCAATTTAAAAGATTCAAAAATGTTAACAACTGACATATCACCTGTTATGGTAAACATATAATCTAACAAAGAATAGAAAACAGCAGCTCACTCAGATATATGTTGTAGTTAGACTCAGTTTAACTGTAAAGGCACTCAAATGCCTAAGAACAAGCCAAACAAACCAACCTTGCCTTGTAATCACATATTTCACCACGGTCTGGGAAATTTCATGCTGATATTCAAAGTATGATTATCTCAAGGGTGCTTCTGTAAGATTTTGTCAGTGTTTTTACCACTCTCACAGGTAAGATCCCAGTGAAGAATAAACATTCCTCATTTATAAGTCAAAAGGTTAAAAAACAAAACCTGGCCAGGCGCAGTGGCTCACACCTGTAATGTCAGCACTTTGGAAGGCTGAGGCAGGAAGGATCACTTGAGCCCAGGAGTTTGAAACCAGCCTGGGCAACATGGCGAAACCCTGTCTCTACAAAAAACACAGAAAACTAGCCAGGCATGGTAGCATGCACCTGTAGTCCCAGATACTCAGGAGGCTGAGATGGGAGGATCACCTAAGCCCAGGAGGTCAAGGATGCAGTGAGCCATGATCCCTCCTCTGCACTCTGGCCTGGGTGACAGAGAAAGACCCTGTCTCCTCCCCCAAAAAAATCCCTCAAATACTAAGCCAAAACAAAACCAACCATTCTGTTTCATACAATAGTAACCTTAGTTACTAAAAACAGACATCTTGCCATAGTAACCATGAGTACCTATAAGAAACACCAAGACAGAAGGAATATTCATTCAGGCAGTAAGCAACCTAACATAAGAAGAACCAGCAAAGAGACACATATCCAAAGCATAAAATGTCTATGGTAATCCAGGCAAGGGTTTCAGAGAACAAGAGAAAACTTAGACATTTAAAGATTCTAAAGAATGCTTATTGGTTGCTCTCCATCTCCTTCAAAGTCAAACTATAGGAAAGAGCCAATGTCACTCTAAGGAATTTATACTTACAAATAACAAACTGCTCCCTGATAACAAGAACTGAACACTGAACTAATTTTCTGCCAAGTTCATTTGATCTTTTTCACTGCAGATCTTTAACAAATAGATTCTTTTAACTTAAGACAGAGTAGTTTAAACTAAAAATCTCGGAGAACCAGGTTTCAAACAAATTCCCTCTGGCCAGCTGTGGTCGCTTACGCCTGTAATCCTAGCACTTCAGGAAGTTGAGGTGGGTGGATTGTTTGAGCCCAGAAGTTCAAGACCAACCTGGACAACATAGCAAGATCTCATCTCTAAATTAATTAATTAATTCCCTCAAACTTTGAGGATTCACTATTACAACTATATTAGAAATACTTACAGGGCATATTCAGGTACAGGTAACTTGCTCACATCAAATACTTCTTTATTCTTCATCAGATATACCGATCGTATATAGGAGATGAAACACTGTAAATTAAGAGGTTGAAAAGTACAATATGACAGAAGTTAAAAATGAGTTTAGACCAAAATATAAGAAAATTAACCAATGAAATTAATAGTACTGAAAAACCACAAAATAGTTCAGTATGTCTCCATTCCATATACACATGAAAACATACCTTTTAGAACTGTAACATTAGAAAAAACTTTGCATTTGATTTCACCAAGCCAACCTAACCCAGAATATCATCTTTCCAAAAAGCCACTCTAAAAGTTAGTATAATTCCGTTACAATAAGGTACACAATGGGGAAAATATAGGCTTTAGAATAATATAGATTTGTAATCTATTCAGAGCTCAAAATCTTACAGAGCAAATTTCTTGTTTCTCTACATGTCGGTATCCTCATCTATCTAAAATGAGATACTACTTAGAGTGCTATGAGAATAAAATTTTTAAAAATGCACACAGATACCTAGTGTATTTTCTGAAATACAGTAATAAATGCTAGTTATTGATATTTTTATTGTGTCAAAAGATAAGTTTTTCCAATTACATAAAATTTGACATATTGAGATTTAATAAAATCATGATAGTAAAAGCTTTATTGCCAAAGCTTTTCCTTATTATGATTTCAAGTAATTCATCATTAACTTGGAATATTTTGTTTCTGTTTTTAAAAAAAAAAAAAAAAAAAAAACTATCTTCATACTAGAGTTACACAAACCAGAATATAAACAGGGTCTTGCTCCTTTGTCAGCTTGTCAAATAAACAGATAACAAAACACACCTAGGTAATTTTTTATTTTTAAGTTGACTTTTGTCAAGTATATTTACTTCCTGTTTTCATACTTCCTAAACTTCACATTTTATCGAGCACCAGTTTAAAGATAATTTTTCTGCTACAGTCATCCACAAGCAATCACCTCAGTTGCTTATCACTTTTGTTCTATCCATATTAGAATCAAAACCTAGAAAATCACTTCTATGAAACTAGATAGCTTGCCGCTGCTGGCAACAGTTAGCCATTCTGCTAAACCATGCGTGACACCCAATAAATCACATCATTTATTTCAACGTGCTTTTCTATAATCTGTGTTCTGGAAGACTTATCTGTTGCCTGCACAAACCAGTGACACAACATCTTTCCAATTTTTCATATTTTCTGATAGATAATTGAATGACCTCCTAGGCATGCAGTAAGTCATTACATACCAAAATTAATCTATTATGTTTAAATGTGTATACTACTTCCAAAGCTCCTAGAAGATTTTAAGTGCAAGTTTGAAGGATGTTTTGCTAGACAAAAGATGCACACGTTTGCATGCCCAAAATTTTTAAGAAAAAAAATTAACAATTTGTTCAAAGATCCTTTTCATTGGATCTCAGGTAAAGTGAACTTATCCAACTTGGTATAGCTTACCAATGGATTCTCTCAGACTTTGGAATTAATTTCTCCTAACACAGTAGGTCTCAAGAAAGTTAGACCTGGATTTAAGTCTCAGGTCTTCCACTTAATAACTATGTTACCCTAGTTAGTTTTGTGGTTTTTTTTGTGGGGGAGGAGGTTTGAGGTTTTTTTTTTTGAGACGGAGTCTCACTCTGTAGCCCAGGCTGCAGTACAGTGGCACAATATCGGCTCATGGCTCACTACAATTTCTGTTTCCAGGGCTCACGCAATTCTCATGCTTCAGCCACCCAAGTAGCTGGGATTACAGGCATGTACCACCACCACCCCAGCTACTTTATTATTATTATTTATTTTTAGTAGAGATGGGGTTTTACCATGTTGGCCCGGCTGGTCTCAAACTCCTGGCCTCAAGGGATCTGCCCACCTCAGCCTTCCAGAGTGCTGAGATTATAGACATGAGCCACTGCACCCAGCCACCCTAGACATTTTTTAACTTTCAAGCTAGCATTTACTCATTTGTACAGTCAAATCAATACTACCTACCTCATTGGTTGTTGGGAAGATTAAGTAGCAATATATGTAAAATAGTCTTGTCATAACTAAGTACCTGGTACACAGTAAACATTCAAATTTTAGCCTCATCATTAATGTTATTCTAAGCACACCAATGATAATCTGCTAAAATATAAAGTAAGTTAGCACAATATTTAAGATCTGTTCTTTAAATAAAACTTACTTTGGGCAGGGTGCAGTGGCTTATATTTGTAATCCCAGCACTTTGGGAGGCCTAGGCAGGAGGATCACTTGAGGCCAGGAGTTCACGACCAGCTTGGCCAGCATGGTGAAACCCTATCTCTACTAAAAATACAAAAAATTAGCCAGGTATGGTGGCAGGCACCTGTAATCCCAGCTACTTGGGAGGCTGAGGCAGGAGAATCACTTGAACCTGGGAGGCAGAGGTTGCAGTGAGCCAAGACCATGCCATTGCATTCAAGCCTGGGCAATAAGAGCGAAACTCTGTCTCAAAAAAAAAAAAAAAAAAAAAAACTTACTTCTTTGCCAGGAATAAGTTTCAAAACTACCGTATAAAAGCCTACCTACTTAACGGTTTTCTGCTCAGGCTATTCTATCAACTTAGGGTGACCTTTTTCAGGCTGGAGTACAGTGGTGCAATCTCAGCTCACTGCAACCTCCACCTCCGGGTTCAAGCAATTCTTCTGCCTCAGCCTCCCAAGTAGCTGGGACTACAGATGCACGCCACCACACTCAGCTAATTTTTGTATTTTTAGTAGAGAAGGGGTTTCACCATGTTGGCCAGGATGGTCCTGATCTCTTGACCTCATGATCCACCCACCTTGGCCTCCCAAAGTGCTGGGATTAGAGGCCAGGCTGATCTTTCTATAACTCTTCTTTATTTTCTTCCTCCCACTTCATTTATCTACCGAATGCAACCTCTGAATCCCTATTATCGGGCTCACTGTTGATATGCTATTGGAGATGCAAAGATCTTGTAAATGCAATAAAAGGCAGTAAATGACAGGTGAAAATGAGAGGGACTCAAATATCTGTTAATTCAAAGATTAGATAGATTAAAAAGTACAATTAAAAATAATTTCACATCTTCCTTTACCAAAGAATCTATTGTGGGCTATTCTAAAAACTAAAAAAAAAAAAATTTTTTTTTAAGTTTAAAATAGATTTCTCATCATACCTATGCTAGTCAGCTTCATTTAGCAACTACACAATGCATATTTCAAAACATGTTACATACCAGAAATATAATTTTTCAATTAAGAAAAATAAAACTAAATATTGACTTCCTTATACATTTGCTAATGAAGAGTTTTAAGTCCAGAAAAGTAATTGGGGAACATTAAGTCATATACATAGGTTAAAATCTCATTCCTAAAGATAATACAGCTAGAGTTCTATACTTTCTAAAAATTTAATCTAATGTTGGAAGATATTAATCTCACAGTCACGAAAGTACAATCAGGAGTTACAGCAACTTTACTATAGAAAGAAAAAGTTAATAACATTATCAAGTATTAGAAATCTGGCCACTGTGCATCTATAACATCATATTTAAGAGGACTTTCCATGTGTCTTTGACAAAACTAAAGATGATTTTCCCAATCTATATGTAAAAATATTTTTCAAATTTTTAAATAATCTAGACTGGCCAAGCGTAGTAGTGGCTCACGCCTGTAATCCCAGTACTTTGGAAGGCCAAAGCAGGTGGATCACCTGAGCTCGGGAGTTCCAGATCACTCTGGGCAACATGATAAAACCCCTTCTCTACTAAAATACGAAAAATTAGTCAGGCATGGTGATGGCTAACGCCTGTAGTTCCAGCTACTCAGGAAGCTGAGGCACAAGAATCACTTGAGCTCAAGTAGTGAAGGTTGTAGTGAGCCAAGATCGTGCCACTACACTCCAGCTTGGGCTACAAAGCGAGACTCTGTCTCAAAAAAAAAAAAAAAAAAAAATTCTGGGGAAAAAAAAAAAAAAGAATAAGCTAGACTTATCTATCAGCAAATTACACTTCTTGACTATCTGAGGCATAAACATGCAACCTAGAAGTAGCAGAAAATGATAAACTTTACTATTTTTCCATTCGATGAAGGTATCCAATTCAAAAATGACTTACCCTTTGAGCTCTTTCTTTTAAATCTTGATCTTGAGCTAAAAAGGATTCCAATTTTTTCTGGACATCTATAAGTTTTTCCGGATTGATTCTTTGTAACAAAAAGATAAAGGTTAAAATAAGATATCTCAATTTTGGAGACTAAAAATAGTAAGCACCATTTTCCTATTTTCCTCAGTATTTTTAAATGTATAACTATTTCTCAGCTATGAATCAGATTAGACGGACATTAAACTACACATAAGTTTGACTTTCTTGCCTATTATGAATAACACAGGAGAAAAGAAATGAAGAAATGACACGTCAGATGCTTTCTCTAAACATCCCATGCTGAGTGAGATACTTAAATTAAAACCACAATTTTCTGCCCGTGGATGCCGCCGAAGAAGCATCGTTAAAGTCTCTCCTCCCTGCGATCATGTCTAAGTCAGAGTCTCCTAAAGAGCCGGAACAGCTGAGGAAGCTCTTCATTGGAGGGTTGAGCTTTGAAACAACCGATGAGAGCCTCAGGAGCCATTTTGAGCAATGGGGAACGCTCACAGACTGTGTGGTAATGAGAGATCCAAACACCAAGC